>JAYKKM010000229.1:4867500-5142500 GCA_035772405.1 Chrysogorgia sp. JL179-B06
CATAGGAGACTGGATAGAGAGCATCTTTTGTTCTGAAATTGAAGCCGGAAGTAAGCTCACGATCGCAGTTGCCTCCGCAGGGTATTGGCCCCAGAGGGCCAAAACCCGAGGAGGCATATATAGTATCCCAGCACGTAATATGATATAAGAATATATATATTAGTTATACCCCAGAACAAATCTCTATTTGTTCAGTTTAAGCCCGCAAAGTGCTTTCGGATAACAGCCGCAATTGGTATATCGGGAATGGTTTAAGGTTTCTTGGATCGGTTTAAGGTTTCTTGGATCGGTTTAAGGTTTCAATGGAATTGTGGGATGCCCACGAATTCCAGTCTCTTGGCAAAGAACAACATCGTTCTTTAGCAGCAAGTCTTCTTCAGCAAGCCAAGTGTGTTCTTTTTCAAGTGTCTTTTCGGTGTCATGAACGTGTCATCTTCGCGCAGTAGGTTTTCTTCGGTGGCTGTCGAGGAGAGGCCGTCGTTCTCTATCATTCCATTGGTTGACTTGTATGCTACGACAGACTATATATTAAATTATTCTGCAAATAACTTTACATTGATGAGCTATGAAGAGGCGCTTTGTATAAACCATTAGGTGACAATTGGCAAATAATTTGTTCTTTGGACCTTGTTTAATACGCGCCAGATGTTACAGAACTTGCGACTTGTCAAATGGAGTGTGAAATCAACTACACAGCATGGCCGCAAGGTTGGATGCGCTCTATCCTTTCGCGACGGTATATATCGCATTTTTTGGTTTAAATGTAGCTTATCTCGTAAATACCAATATAAGCATAATCAGCCGGGGCAGTTTTAGTGTAAACTATTTCCAGTTGTACTATAGACGATACGTGGACGATCGTCAAGCTCATATCCTCAGAAAAATCATTCTGAGTCCCGTACAGGAATCGAACCTGTAACCTTCTGATTGGCGGTGAGACGCTCTAACCATTGAGCTAACGAGACTCAGATGGAGAGCGAAGGTTACAATGATGTACTGCTTCCATTGATATATGTACTGCCTATGCGGCAGTCACTATATATCGGTAATGCTTGGATGCGTTAATATACACAATGTTGTAGTGAATGTGGAAGAGCTCGGAGCAGACAGTTTTACTACAGGCGACCGAGAATATCTAAAAAGAATCGTGTACAAAAACATGTGACATGTGATGTGCAATAAAGTTTTAAAGTGTTGCTGATCACTTTCAAAGCCATTCATGGTCTCGCGCCAACATATCTAAGTGACCTACTTTCCATTAAGAAGTCCTCTTATCGCTTACGATCATCGGATAGTCTTCTATACTTGCTATGCCAACTGTTAGAACTAAAGTTACGTTAGGAGACAGAGCATTTGTTGTTGCTGCACCTAAGCTCTGGAACTCCCTGCCCAGAGAATTACGTATGATCACGAATGTAAATAGTTTTAAATCACATCTAAAAACCTACCTTTTTAGATTAGCTTACACTAAAGAACATTGAGTTTTTCACAAATGTTCTTTACATATGGATGTTATAAATTACTATATTTTATTTTTTATATGATATATTAGGTATTTGGTAAATTGGATGATTTTAATTGTAAATTATTATATAATTATTTATTATTACTATTTATATGCTTTCTCACCTGATGTAATGCGCATCTGATCATTTATATGTATAGCTGAGCAATATAAGTTAATAAATTATTATTATTATTATTAAAGAAAGTTGAAATCATTCAACTTTCTTGCGACACCATGCAACAGTCGCAAGAATGTCATAAATAAGCCTGTTTACAAAATGCGATTTTGTTGCACGTCGCATGTTTTTGTCGCATCCTGTAACGCTCCTTTAGTACACAAACTACGGCTCCTTGATAGAAACTACAGAGCGCAGGTGCTCTCTCCAAGATGGCCGCCACGAAATGTTTTGACTTCATTTTTCACAGCATCCAAACTCCGATCGTTCACGATGATAAAGTGAATCAGTTGTCGAAGTTTTTCCCATAATTTTGGATCACAAACTACGGCTCGTTAACACTAGAAACTACAGAGCACAGGTGGTCTCTTCAAGATGGCCGCTGCGAAATATGTGGGCTTCATTTTTCGCAGCATCGAACAAGGTCGCGTGGCTAGATGGATACTCGCAATTCAGGTGACCGTGAGGTACTAGGTCTGAGTCGTCTTCTGGACGATCTTTTTAGTACGCGAGAGATTGGGCGAAATGAGAGATTGTACGGCTATCATATGATCGACGTGCCTGTATGATGAACCTTAACCCCCGCCTAATGGGTTTTCTAACCTAGTCCGGGCGGTGAGTGAGGTAGGTATCACCTGAGCGGGTAATTTATGGGAGTAGGATTTTCTAGACCAGTTTTTGACGTAGAACACGAATCTGGATGTTATTCAGGCAGACAAGGCTGCTTTTAAGAGTTATAGCCGGATATTGCACAATTTAGACTCATTTCCGTGTAAAATCGTTAGTTTTAAATAATTTGTTATTATTACTAGGAATCCCAGAAAAACAGGTCTACTGGATCAGTTTTGTATGTAGAATCCAACTGGCGAGGTATTTTTTAGAAAACATATAACTGAGGCTGTATTTGACTATATTCTGAATATAGCCTCGTTTTCATGCAAATATATAATTTGAAATAAATTGTGATGCTTATCAAACTAACGAGAATAACTTTTCTACATTTGGAAGGGACATCCATATCTGAGTGTTACAATATACGAGAGGTGTCTCAAAATTAACATTTTCTAGTTCCGAACTCGAGCTGTATGCGTTGTCTTCGTATCCATCATCATTTTCCCCATCACGCTCGACAAGTAGCTCCGGAACGTCGTCAGGATACGCTTCAACGATCCAATCGGTCTTTAAGTTAGGGAGCCAACCATGGAACTGTGGATCCTCCAATGCCATGACTGGGTTTTCTCCAAATTCTAGCCCCATAGTTTGCTCTGGCTGTGTGCTTTCGTAGACTGCTGCTACATGGCGGCAAAATGGAAATGTCAACAACATTGTGCTCTTTGCTCATCTTTCTCCAGAAAATAGCTGACCTTGCCTCGTTCACTTGTTCGGTTTTCTTTTCTCCATACAGGAAGCACACATACTTTTCAATGGCACCAAATATCTCGTCAGACACATGGATCTCCGTCCCCAACCGGCTGAAAATGTCCAAGAACACTGGATCTTTGCTCGCTTGTTTCCATGGCAGAAGGGCTTCCGTTTGCGTAAAAAAACTTGCCACATAATCATTTCCAGTAAATGCATGGTGTCCAACCAATGCTTTCTTTTCCTGATTGGTAAGACTACACGAGTTCAGGTGAAGGAGCTTTCTTGTCTTTCCAGAACCGTTATCGATGTAGACTTCCACATTCCTGATTGGTTCCATTCCAAGTAAAATTATGGGAATATCAATATCACCAGAACTTGATCGTACCACACAGGTTATTGCCTATTGGTTGTTCCCTTACACAAAAAGCACCGTTTTGCGTTATCTTGAGGGAGGCGTTCCCCCTAGCGAAGTATACAACACGCTCTCCCAGTTTATTCCTATTTTGAACCCACACTTCTTCGATAAGCTGAAACAGTCGCTCTTTGTTGTCGCCGTTGCCAAGAAACTTCTTAAAATCCGCAGGTACACGCACATTCTCACTGACCTTGTCACTATTACATGCAACGTAGACGATGTTATACTGCCTTGGAAGATCTGAGAAGAGTCGTAATGAAACATCTTTAAACGGCTACGTGAATAAAGGCTGCGAGATGGAGAATATAGATTCTGCGAGCATGTGGATCGTCGGGCAGTTGCGCATCGTTTTCAATCAATGAAGTTAACGCGGCATTGAACAGCTCGCTTTTGGCGTTTTTTTTTTCTGATTCCATCGCATGTTGCCATCGATAGTGGGACTGGTGCAAGCGGGTTACAAAATCGAAGAACAACGTCAACAACATCGTAAATGTGTTGAAGAATGATTTTATTGATCCCTTCAGGACTGACTTGGACCACGACAAATTGTACAACCTTGCCTCTGGTAGCTCCTTACCAGACGACGTAGCAGAAAGCCTTTTGTCTGTTCAAGAGCGTGGAACATTGTTAAGAGACAAATTCTTTGAGCGATTAAACTCAGAGAGTTCCGAGGAAGATCTTTATTTCAGTCCCATAAAACGAGTTCAATGGAAGAGTTTTACGGACGTCAGTAAGAAGCTAAAGGTGTCTGCGAAAGGTAAATCTAAGGAAATCACTGTTCCGCGGGACATTCTTTGTCTTCTTGCTGCCAAGTCACAACAACAGAATGCTGCGATAAAAATCGATAAAGCCTTGTGTTACCCGCTTGCACCAGTCCCACTATCGATGGCAACATGCGATAGAATCAGAAGAAAAACCGCCAAAAACAAGCTGTTCAATGCCGCGTTAACTTCATTGATTGAAAACGATGCGCAACTAGTGCCCGACGATCCACATGCTCGCAGAGTCTATATTCTCGATCTCGCAGCCATTATTCGTAGCATGGTTAAGGTACAAAACACGTTTAAAGATGTTGCATTACGACTCTTCTCAGATCTTCCAAGGCAGTATAACATCGTCTATGTGATACGTACAAGGTTCGATCAATAAATGAGAATGTGCGTGTATACCTGCTGATTTTAAGAAGTTTCTTGGCAACGGTGACAACAAAGAGCGACTGTTTGAGCTTATCGAAGAAGTGTGGGTTCAAAATAGGAATCAACTGGGAGAGCGTGTTATATACTTCGCTAGGGGGGAACGCCTGCCTCAAGATAGCGCAAAACGGTTCTTTTCGTGTAAGGGAACTAGCAACAGACCACGAGGAGGCTGATACTAAAATTGCGTATTTGATTCAGCATTTTGCAAGGATCAGTAATGACCAACCAATAACCTGTGTAGTACGATCAAGTTCTGGTGATATCGATATTCTCATCATTTTACTTGGAATGGAACCAATCAGGAATGTGGAAGTCTACATCGACAACGGTTCTGGAAAGACAAGAAAGCTCCTTCACCTGAACTCGTGTAGTCTTACCAATCAGGAAAAGAAAGCATTGGCTGGACACCATGCATTTACTGGAAATGATTATGTTGCACGTTTTTTACGCAAAGGAAAGCCCTTCTGCTGGAAACAAGAGAGCAAAGATCCAGTGTTCTTGGACATTTTCAGCCGGTTGTGGACGGAGATGCATGTGTTCTGACGAGATATTTGGTGCCATTGAAAAGTATGTGTGCTTCCTGTATGGAGAAAATAAAACCGAACAAGTGAACGAGGCAAGGTCAGCTATTTTCTGGAGAAAGATGAGCAAAGAGCACAATGTTGTTGACATTTCCCTTTTGCCGCCATGTAGCAGCAGTCTACGAAAGCACACAGCCATGTGGCTAGAATTTGGAGAAAGGCATGGTACGCATTATGGCATTGGAGGATCCACAGTTCCATGGTTGGCTCCCTAACTTAAAGACCGATTGGATCGTTGAAGCGTGTCCTGACGACGTTCCGGAGCTACTTGTCTAGCGTGATGGGGAAAGTGATGATGGATACGAAGAAGACAACGCATACAGCTCGAGTTCGGATGATGAATAATAAAAGTACTGTAACTAACCAATTAGAAAATGTTAATTTTGAGACACCTCTCGTATATTTAATATTGTAACACTCAGATATGGATGTCCCTTCCAAATGTAGAAAAGTTATTCTCGTTAATTTGATAAGCATCACGATTTATTTCAAATTTGCATGAAAACGAGGCTATATTCAGAATATAGTCAAATACAGCCTCAGTTATATTTTTTGTAAAAAGTACCTCGCCAGTTGGATTCTACATACAAAACTGGTCCAGTAGACCTGTTTTTCTGGGATTCCTAGTAATAATAACAAAATATCTAAAACTAACGATTTTACACGGAAATTAGGCTAAATTGCGCTATAACTCTTAAAAGCAGCCTTGTCTGCCTGAATAACATCCAGATTCGAGTTCTTCGTCAAAAACTGGTCTAGAAAATCCTACTCCCGTAAATTACCCGCTCAGGTGATACCTACCTCACTCACCGCCCGGACTAACCCTCCGCCTAATGGTTTTCTAATACTAACCTTAATATTAATAAAAGGATCGTCCAGAAGAAGACTCATACCTAGTACCTCACGGTCACCTCAACTATGTGTTACTCGATCCAGTCTCTTATGCAGATTAGTGTCTTAAACACGGAGTGATCGCATCTAAAAGGTAGAACACTCCCTGTAAAATGCACTGAAGTTTTAAAACATGACAAGTTAATCAACGGTAAACAAGGCCTTGATCCAAAACTATGGTTTTGTTGGCTTTTGTAATTCACCAAAGGTCGATTTAGGAACTATAATAATAATAATAATAATAATAATAAAAGACGTATTAGGAGCATACAATAGTCTCAATGCTCTTACAACAATATATTCTTAAAGTTACTTATAAAACTAATTACAGTTAAATTACAAGATAAAGCCTATACTACATAATATGTAGTAATATAATAATATATTATATTATTACCACCATGAACAAAAAACTATTAATTTTAAAAAAGAAAAGTCTTAAGTGCTGACTTAAAACTACTTAACATTTCAAAGCTTCTAATTTCCTGTGGTAATAAATTCCACAGTTTTGGTGCCGCAACCGAGAACGCTCTGTCTCCATGAGTCACCGTTCAGTTGGATTTTGGCTCAAGTAGCAGATTTCGGTCAGATGATCTCAAAGCACGAGTAGGTTTATATTTAGTTAGCAAATCAGTAATATAAACAGGCGCCTGGCCATGTAAAGCCTATATATATGGCATATACTATATATGGAATATACTATATATGGAATATACTACATATATGGAATTAACATTGTTGAAGAAAAATTACTTGAGTTAAGAGAGTTAAAAGTCGGCTTTTTGAAGAAATTCAAAGAAAACGAATTCAGGATGAAACGTTGCCGGCGTTCAAGCATAGCGAACAATAAAACGTATTTTTTGGATGAAAACTTCTACTAATGTTTGATAATGAGTATTAAATATGAAAGCTGCTAAGTTCTCAAAAGAACTGGATATAATATGAAAAGGAGAAATAAAAGAACTTTAAGGTAATTCCTCAGTAATTCTTTCCGAAATGACCAACCAAAAAAAAGTTGGGGTCACCGACCTTGTTTAGAGGATATGGGCTGGCATATCGCAGATCACCTCAGTATGGTGACGTCATTGTGACCACTTTTCGAGTTGAGTAAAAACCGCATTGCACAACTTTTTCTTGAACCTTTCGACAAAGAAACAGCTAACAGGGATAAAGAAAGGTCGTTTCGTCTTTATGATAAAGAAAGGTCGTTTCGTCTTTATGATAAAGAAAGGTCGTTTCCCATATTCTTTGACATGTTATTTGAAGAATTTAAAAAATGTAAAATATTCAGTAAGTTTTAGAAATGATTTTTCTGTAAGTTTCTATTATAACACGTAAAAGTGGTAGAAGAAAAGAATTATTAAGGAAAAAATTATGGTCACCGACCTTCTTTACGAACTATGGTCTTAAACTGGCATTATCAAGTAGTTTACAAACCTACTTGCACAGGGAGCCCTAGATAGACTTGTGTAACCGTTCTCGGAAAAAATTAGATTTAGTCCGTTAATAACTCTTCTCTACCAGTACATAATAATAATAATAATAATTTATTTCTAGCGCATTACAAAAAATCTCAATGCTCTTACATCATAACAAGCTATGTTACATTCTAACAATAAGTTACAGCTATTAATATAAAATGTTATCAAAATTAGATGATACTATTAAAAAGAAAAGTCTTCAAGTTCTTCTTGAAAGTATCTATATTTGTAATGTTCCGTAATTGTAATGGTAGCGCATTCCAAAGTCTAGGAGCACTAGAGGAAAAAGCCCTACGGCCATAAGCCTCTGTACTATACCGAGGGATTTCAAGACGCTTCTTATCATTAAAATTAGATCGCAAATGACGTAAGGGTTTCTTCATGATCAATAAGTCAGAAAGATAAGTAGGTGCAAGACCATTAACAACTTTAAAAGTCAATAATAAAAGTTTAAAAATAATTCACTTTTCGATTGGGAGCCAGTGAAGTTTACGGAGAACATAAGCGGCCATTGTTAGATTTGGCACTAAATTTTCCTAAAATGGTCGGAATTTTTTGAAACTGTTGCATAATGGCCATGGTTGACAAATATCTTTCCAGCTTATAAAGACTAAAATTCAAAAAATAAATCCGACCAATAGGATTGATGCGTTGTAATTTAAATTTTAAATGACTGATAAGCTACTACACTTAAAGTGCCACTACGATGAAAATTCACCCCCGTCTTTTAGATTTTCTTTAGCATAGCAGTATTTCAGGGTCGAAAGTGATCATCGATGTAAAAATAAACTAAAAAATGGTATTTTGAAGTAAGTATTTTGAGCTCTGAAATCACTATTATTTAGGCCAGCATTACTAAAAACGTGTTCCAAGCGAGCCCGCAAAATTACCTTTCAAAAGGTAATATTGTTTGTGACGTCAGATTCTCAATGCTACGCCTGAATTTCGGTCGAGGTTACTTGTTTTCTTGTTTTCTTCGAGAAGTAGATGAAATGTTCAGCCTTTTAGACGAATAATTTGAAAAAACGACCTTGATTTACTTGAAGAATTAGCCATGTGGAGTCTGACGTCACTTCGTTACGCTGGTCAGGAACATGAACGATTAATGGCGGACATAACAACTCCAGATTCGGAGTACTATTTAGCAGCTCTGCTTTATAAATACGTAAAAATATCGATAGGTAAAAATTTGATCGTAGTACCACTTTAAAAAATAATTAAAATGTACAATGCCCCCTCGTCGCACTTGACGAAACCTGCGAAAAAACTCAGCCTTACACTTTAGCTACACGCGTTAACAAATTTTTTAAATATATATACATTCTTGAACTTCACCAATCATGATTATTATATGCTACGTTGTATACTAGGTTATACAGTATAAACAAACATATTATGTTCGTTATTCCTTCAAAATTGTTTTGAAAAACGAGACAAAGCATTTTAATTTAATTTGTTTTCGTGTTTACATACAAAAGGCAAGACACAACAGGGATGTTCAGCCCTAGTCGTGGTGTCTTACCCTAAGAATTAACAAACATACATAATACATTACATATATAACTAACATATACATATTACTATATCACAGCCTGTGATACGATATCGCTTATTATATCACTTATTACAACAAATACATTATACTACCACACACACGTACGCATGACGCACAGTTAATATTAACAACAAATACTGAAGTTCTGCGATTCAAGATCTCTAACAGAATCACAATTTAAACATATTGAGCGCCAGGTAGATATAATATCAGTATTGAATGTGTTCTGGAGAGCGACAAAGTATCTTGATTTTAAATAATTTTTAAAGAGACTATATTTGTTAATTTCTTTTGTTTGATCGGAGAGTGTGTTCCAAAGTCTAGATGATCTTATGAAAAAACTTTTTTGAAAATGTTTAGTCCGAGGTTTTGGTATTTTGAAATTATGTTTATTTGAATGCCTGCAGAGATGGTTAACCGGTAGATTTGGAAGGTAGTAAGATAAATCGATGTTGTATTTTCCATTTCAGCAACCATGAAGAAAAAGCAAGTCCTTAATTTCGTGCCAATATGAAAGCGGAAGAAGTTTTGTTTTTATTAGTCTGACTTTGTAAGACTAAGTCTGACTTAGTTTGACTTTGTCTCTTTGCATTGTTTTTTTTCGAGAAACTCGCCCTTATCAAATGCGCACCGAGTCGCCACTAATAGGAAAATTGCGAGACAAGTTGCAGATGGAGAGTTACAACGCTAGAACTCCATTCTACTTTCTGCAACGATTGTGGCAACTTGTGTCGCAATCAACAATTTTCCCCGTTGCAACTTGTCTCGCAAAGAGCTGGCCACATACAAGTGGACATTGCACATGACAGTGTAATATCCTCTTTACCATGCATACACTTATCATTGAGTCAGACGCAACGGGGAATTTCTCTTTGATTAACAAATGGTTTCCCAAACGCAGACATACATATTATATAAGTTTTACATAAATCATACGTACTGTATAAGTCATACACTATATAAGTCTTATTCTGATGAAGGGCTGCGCTCGAAACGTCGGTATTTCATTGCTAAAAATCTCAGCAGTTCACCTTTTCGCTTTACTATATGCACAAACATACACAATTTGATGCTATTCTGCATGGATTAAAAACTATTGAAAGTAACTTAAAGTGCCACTACGATCAAATTTTTACCTATCGATATTTTTACGTATCTATAAAGCAGAGCTGTTAAATATTACTCGGTCGAAACGGCTTTGCGATTAGACGATGGCAAGTATTATTTTTCTGACTGCGAATCTGGAGTTGTTATGTCCGCCATTAATCGTTCATGTTCCTGACCAGCGTAACGAAGTGACGTCAAATTCTCAACGCGAAGACTCCACATCGCTAATTCTTCAAGTAAATCAAAGTCGTTTATTCAAATTCTTCATCTGAAAGGCTGAACATTTCATCTACTTCTCGAAGAAAACAAGAAAACAAATAACCTCGACCGAAATTCAGGCGTAGCATTGAGAATCTGACGTCACAAACAATATTACCTTTTGAAATTGCGGGCTCACTTGGAACACGTTTTTAGTAATGGTGGCCTGAATAATAGTGATTTCAGAGCTCAAAATACTTACTTCAAAATACCATTTTTTAGTTTTTTTACATCGATGATCACTTTCGACCCTGAAATACTATTCTATGCTAAAGAAAATCTAAAAGACGGGGATGAATTTTCATCGTAGTGGCACTTAAATAAGTCACAGTCCTTGGCCCAACGTTTGGACACTTCTGTCTGGTATCTTAAACGAAAGGAGTGATCTATTTAAACGGAAGTTCACGTATAATTATTGGGGTAAACCATTGAGTCAAGCGTTTTAATGCTGCACAGAGACCACACGCTGTGTATCGACTCTTTGATTTTCTTCATGCTGGCAACAAATTAGCCACCAACCATGCACAACTAATTGCTTTGGCTGATCGACGCCTCGTTACATTCTATATTGAAATTAATTCACAGCGTGACTGGCTGATTACTTATGCGTTTATAGCAAAGATTATGATGACCGAAAATCGAGATGTGTTGTTTTGGTCGATGTGTACTCTTTTGGAATTCGCCCGCCCGCGTTTCCTAGCCCGCTGGCTTTTTTGTTCGCCCGATTTTCAAACCACCCTTGAAACAAACCCGTTTCGAAGCAATCACTCTGCTGAAGAATTTTTTTAAATCCTTGGTGTCTGGAGCGTGTTTTATATTTTAGGGAGATTAAACCTCACGTCGGTACGTACGCCAAACGTCGTCTCGCAAACACCATTTCGCATTTTGAGACGAGTTTAAAAGACATTGGCAACTGAAAAATAAGTACTTTTTCGATCAAAGTACGTAACTTAAATAGCCGGAACATGGTAGTTTGAGGTTGTAAAAATGTAAAGCGTTTTAATTACACTGTCAAAGTTGCTAACCCGTATCATTGTCCGCCATTTTGGATTTATTTTCGATATGCGTGTGACGTCACAACCAGGGTAAAGCGAAATTTTTCTTTATACGTCTTTATACGTTTGAAACTCGATTTTTGTGAATGTCTTCCTTTTTCAATTGAACCACGCCATTTAAAAAAACATTCCGCGGAAACTCGACTACCCACAGAGCAGTTTCATCAGGTTTACCCCGGGTGTGACGTCCCAACTTCCCAGTATTACAACAAGATGGCGGGTGACAAGATTGTATTTGGCTAAAATTAGTGCTGTTGTTATGTATGAGTAGTTTTGTTCACTTGGATCACCTTCGTAAGCCTGTTTGTTAATCAGAAAGTCAAAAATTGGAATTTGTGATTTATATTGCCAATGTCCTTTAAGAGGACTCTTTTGGTTATAAATAACACAATTTCACAAAGTGTATGGTCTAAGATATTTTAAGCAAGCAACATTTGGCATTTTACTTGCGATTAAACTGTACAATCCCTAGAACATACAGTTTAATCGAGTGAAATGCCAGACATGTTGCTTGTGGTATGCCCACATTATATATACCGAACTGGTATCGCATGAGGATCGCTGGTTCAATTCCAGCCGGAAGGCCTCTATGTTGCATTTTTTGCAACTGGTCCCGGTTTGGTCTTAAAATGTATATATTCCAACACTCGAAATTTTCCTTCACCATAAATCGCATGAAAAAATGGATTTACTCAAATTTGCAACTGCGCAAATATGGAGCAAATTTATTCAAATGTTACATTTACCATAGGAGTAAACATGGTAAATGCCGCATTTGCTTCATATTTGCTCAAAAGTGAGCAAATGCGGCGTTTACCAAGTTTACTCCTATGGTAAATGTAATATTTCAATGAATTTGCTCCATATTTGCGCATATTGTAAATTTGAGTAAATCCATTTTTTCGTGGAACATACACCGCTGATATTTTAAGACATTCAACTTAACTGAATGTCTCGTTTCGCATTGGCGGTCAGTTCACAAAATGTAAATGTCAGTTAAATGTACTATATGTACATGTACAATACCACGTAGTTGTGTGGATCGGCAGTTGGACGTTTTGCTTTCACTTCTGTCTTATTGGTAGGGTGTTGACCCTCCCCCACCATTAATATTGGGGGCGACGGCCACTTTGCAACACCCCTCCCCCCCACCCCCTACTCCGCCTCCCCTGTGCGTTAGGAGTTTAATGAAGTTACTAACACAACAAAAAGTTTACTTGCACTTTTAAGAGCATTTTCGAAAATCTCCGTTTTCACAGAAAACATACGAGAGAAAGCAATTGAGTGACAAAGTGAGAAAGTGTAAACAAGAACACACGGTGGGAAATATTGCGTTGCTGGCGCTCCTAACAACACTAGTCGCCGAAGCAATTTTCCCTTTCGTAAACGGTCGTTACCATCGCGAAGCGTCGTTACCATCACATCTCTCATAGAATGTTGGGTAAGCGGAGTGAAATTCGTCGTGGTCCCAAGGTTCCCGCATACTGTGTTTGGTGCGGTGACATGTTCGTCGTGAAATTCAAAATATGAGAGCAACATTCTGTGAGCACTGAGATGGTAACGACGCTTCGGGATGGTAGCGACCGTTTACGAAAGGAAAAATAGCGTCGCCGAAACGCTTGACACATTTTAAAAATACGCTCTCAGAAGCTCTCGACGTCATCAGAGCTAAATTCGGACCCAGTCTCTGTGACAGATTTTTTAACAAATTAGTCGATGTTTTCGTTTCATAAGCACTTTTAGACTTGCGACGATGCGGTTTGTCGTCATTACATAGATTATTTGCGTATTACAAAAAACTGAATCGAACGAAAATCGATATCGAAAAACCGTTGAAGTGTATATAACTCCAAATACGATATTAATGGTATACGTGACTGGTTGAATTCCAATTATGTTTTCGAACAAACAAACCTTTATTTATGTTCTTTATAAACTTTTATGTTCTATTTAAGAAATAGAAAACATTTTCCGTGTTTCCATCGAGTTATAGAAACACGAGTGGAAGTTTGGGAGAACGAGAAATGGTAGTGGGAACACGTGCCCGTCGGGCGAGTGTTTCCACGTTATTTCGAGTTCTCCCAAACTTTCACGAGTGTTTCTATAACGTATGGGAACACGGAAAGATGTTTTCTATTTCGTTTATAAAATAACACTGAGGAAATAAGTAATAAGACTCTTTTATTAATATGATGAAAATATACATTCTCCTTACTCACTCACGTCGGCTGCTCAAATGAACATAAACGCTCTTAACTGTGAAGAAAAGCATCCAATCTTCTCGTTTTTCTTCTTGTTGGCTGTCACAGAACATATTTATCGACATTTTAGCTGTTTGTGAGCAAAGGTTCGTCTTGCAGTCCATTTTATAAAAATGGCATGTTTTCCATCGAGTTATAAATTTGGAAAAATCTATACAAAATAAATGCATGCGCAGTATTTTCTTTGCTGGCAATACGGAGTCTGCTAATCCTTATTTTAATCTTCTAAATGTCCTAATATTTGAAAATATTGTTCTGTACCTTTACTCATAAGATTTTTCACAATCAATCTGAAACACCCTCTGTGTTTCAATCTGAAACACCCTCTGTGTTTCATGATTTATTAACCCCGGTAACAAGCATACATAATTATAATACTAGACATGCCAGTAGAAACAACCTCTATTGTCCAAAAATAAGAACAAATACAGGAAAGTTTACTTTTAAATATACAGCCTGCAAAATATGGGAAACTGTCCCTTTTTCTGTCCCTTTTTCTTTAAACTGTCTCAGTTTAAAACTTACCTCATCAATAAAACGATTGCAAACGCTGACCAGTTTCTTTGCTGATCAGTGGCTGTAACTAAAATAAATACTATTATATATATATATATATATATATATAGTTATTGGTTTCCCTTGTGGTCGCTCTTGATTTAGTGGTGGCCAAGAGGGATTAGACTAACTATTTTTAGCTCGGTCATTAATTTTACTTAAACATAGGCAGAGAACAACTCGAAAGCCTATAGGCTACTTTGTTCTCTGCACACATTACACCAATCTGCAACTTTAATAAAAAAATATCAACATTATTAATTATTAATTATTAAACATTATCAACTAATTATTAATCTACATGTAAATAATATCTCAAAAATAGTGTGAATAAAACTGGAACTTGAACTTGAACTTATAGAAACACGGCTTTCAGCCAATCAGCGCGTGCGTTTTTAATTTGTTATTTTATAAAAACCTTTATGTTCTATAAACCTTTATGTTCTGTAAAGGTTTTTGTCCGAAATGCTAATGATGTGACGTCAATCCCATGAATTTGGCTTTCCTGTCTGCTTTCCGTGTGATAGACTGGTTGAGGATTTGAGTGAAAAAGTTGATAACATCTCTAGTGATAGCGTTCAAGTATATCATCAACGTTTGAATTGGGTGAAATTTCTTTATGGGAACTAGAATATTGTATTCGAAATAACGACTGATTTGACGTCTCACTCATTAGCATTTCGGGCAAACACATATTTATATCAACGCAAAGCTCAAATCATAAAACATTTTGGCATTGGCAACTATTCACTCCATACAGTACTAGAATTTATATCAGCAATATCGAATGTGGGTTATACGCACTTTGACGACACATCATTCTAGGTAGTACGCTTTCAAACAGAGGAAATATCATTATAGGGGTTAGGTGCACGTTAATATAGCTAGAAGTGTTCTTAATTTTTAATATCTATATCTAATATTGAATGTGCTTATTATCTTAGGAAATATTTCATGCAAGCTATCATTTCCGTGCCGGTTCAGTTTGGAGGTGGTCACAATTGCCGGGATCATCGTACCGTACGGTGAGTTCACCCCTAAAGTCAGTGTATAAGTGTTAAATACCATTATTATTTATTTAAAATAATTCCTGATCGCTGATTGGCTAACAGCCAACGGTGAAATCGTCATATCACCTCATTGCCCTACCAAATATGGAGTTGTGACATCAATGGTGCAATATGACAAAAGATTATTGCACGATTGACGTCACCTGGTGCAATATGAAAAACTAATATTGCACGCTATGACGTTTTTCCAACGATGCAGTTGTTAAATAGTTGATAAAGTTAATCTTTTAAATAAATAATAAAACAATTATTGAATTCGGTTTTCGCATGATATGAAGAATTATCAAGGCCTCAGTTATAATTCTTCATATCATGCTCAACCTCATTCAATAATTGATAAATAACGGTGTTATATACAGCCCATAATAATATGCAGCCCATACCAGCAAATTGACTGGAATCTTTCTATTGTTTGGAATGCAAGAATTTATATTGCAAACTCAGACAAACTTCTATCATCGATCACCGTACTTTTGCATACAAAACACTATTTTGCAATTGGAAGACTTTATTTTGAATTCAGTTCAACATTATGACAATTGAAATCTCACCATTTCTCGTGTGAAATCCCTTAATTATAGGTTAAATACATTTTTCTCTTTTCTTTCCATTTCTGTCCTTGGGATCATTCCATTTATTATTTTAATATTTTAAACACGGTACACTACCAAAAATATAAGCTGCTACTGTCTATTCGTCAGGTAATTACACATATATTTAGCATGAAATTGCAACCAGGCGTACTCGACGTACGTTGAAAACCTCATCGCACCTTCTAAATTAAAACTGAAATAAGGTCACGGTAAGGGATAAAATATACAGGATCAAAATAAGCGTTTGGTTTTGGGTTAGTTGTGGTTGGGGTTTATATGGAGGCGAGCCAGCCGGCTAGCTTGGTAGGGCTAGCCCTAGCAAGAAGGCTTGATTTTACCATAGTCAATCTAGATATGGTCTGGAAACTTCAAATTAAGCGACTATAATGAGCTACGTTTTGATATTGAACCGTACCTTACACCGTGCACATTCTTTGTTTTAGGTTTATTAGTATTTAAACAACACGGTTGCGAGATTAAACCCAAACGATTCTATCGGATGATTGCTTCATTATACTAAAATACAATAGGTTCAGTGACCGTCCACCGTGCACAAAATTGCATAAAGACGAACAAAAAGATAGAACAAAGACTTTAGCTGAGTTTCCAGACCATATCTCGATTGACTATGATTTTACCTTAGATTATACATGGGATTGTCTATCCCTTCGAGGAGGGCTGGTGATATATTGGCGCCAACAATGAAGATGGCGAAACAAGCAAAAGCTTCTCCTTCTGATTTCTCTGCGAGTATCCATGTTTTAAGTTTTAATTTTCCAACGTTACCTTTTATACTTTTGAAAAATTAATGAAATGAACAGAAACACCCAGTTTTTGTTGGTTTTCTTCTACAAAAACGACGCTGCGCTTAATTTTTTCCAGACCTCCTAGGAGGGCCAGGCCTATTTATTGCATATACATGGGAAATTTCCACCCTACTTTGGCGAAATGACCCATGACCCTCCTCCTCATGGCCCTCCTTTTATATAAACGGGGGCAAAAATTACGAAAGATTTTACTGAGAGGCGGGACCTTGGCAAAGAGGGCTTGCTGCAGGTCTCCATATAAATACTTAACCCATGGACACTTCCTGAATTGGCCTCAATATACCGACGAAACAATGGCTCGAAGTATGTCGAGGTTGTAAAGCTGTTGTCACACGGGACGATTAATTTTAACGACCATTTTTAATGTAAATGATGTCGCCCAAAAGATTAACACGTATAAACCTTTTGTGCGACATTATTTACATTAAAAAACGTCCCGTGCATGTGTAATACCAGATTCTTGTTATTTCTCATATCGAATCTAGATTTCAAGCCGTTATTCGTGGCCATTGAAGCAAACTCGAGAACTCTCGATATAGAGAGGCTTTGCACGACCACGTCACGGCAGCCATGTTACACGACAATAGATGCAAGTTCCAAAGGGAACGATGAGTCTATAATTATTCTGCCATCCAACATGGCCGCCGTCACGTAATCGTGAAAAGACTCAGTCTACAAAATCACCAAGTAGACACTATACGGAATTTGCTTCACTGCCACGAAACAATTGTATAGCTGCATATGTCTACTAGTATTTAATCATAACATCGTGCTCAGAATACTCAAAGGCATAAATATATTAGGGACATTTGGCAAACGAGGACGGCGAAGGTAGTTAAAACGCCAATATTTTTTTAGTATTTAAAAGAAGGCACTGTTAATTGACTACGTTATTTGATATTCTAAGCTTGTTTTTTTCACCGTCAAAACGCTTCGCTTCAGTACTATTAAAACGCCATTAAATTGTATCTGTTTTGAATTGAAGTCAATCGTAAGACTAAATAACAGCTCTCGCGTCTTTGCGAGTTCACGCCGTCCTGAAGACGTAAAAATGCCGCCTAGTCAAGACAGCCCATTGGAAACAGAACGAATTAAGACAATTTACAGATTACGCAGTGAGACTACAAAAAATGTGTTCTCCACGTGGAGTAGAATGAAAATTATGGCATCAGTTGGAGTTAAATTAACTCCAAAATAGGAGTAAAATTAACTCCGAAATGTTTACTCCAAAAGGGAGTTATTTTAACTCCCTTGCTGGAGTTAAAATAACTCCTTGAAATTAACAGTGCTTTGTTTTGCATCAATAATTTGTTCTGTTGAAGGACGCCGTCCTTGCCGTCGTGTTTGCTTTTACTCTAAGTATAATATTTCGAAATGTTAATAGTTTTACGGTATCTGCTCTTGCACTCGAGGAATAGCGTTTTCATTCTCGTATTTTATGCTTCTGGACGCCGCCATTTTAGAGTTATTTTCAATTATGACGTCATTGAGTGCTCATCTTTTGTTCTTTGCATGCAATGACGTCAATATTGAAAAGAAATGCCCGCCGTCGAGTAAAACACCAAAAAAGGCGGCGTGCAGAAGTATAAAAATATGGGAATGAAAACGTTATTTCTCGAGTACAAGAGCAGATACCGTAAATTATTATAAACATTTCTAAACATTATACTTTAATTCATTTTATTTGAAAGTAATTTATTTTTTGACCACAGTTCCCCTGATTTAAGCACAGTTAATAGAATAGATGGTTTGGAGTCTCGATGGAACTCATTATCTATGTTGGTGTAGGTTTATTCAAAAATCTGGTCCTAACTCGGCACGTGTGTTTTGTATTTTTGCCAAATAAACCAATAGCAGTTTGTTTAAGTCCCCAATTGTTTAAGTCACGGATGGCTAACTGAGCCAATATATTGCTATTGGTTGTTTGAACGAAAATACAATACACACGTGTCGAGTTAGGACCACATTTTTGCATAAACCTGGACAATAACATAGATAATGAGTTATATTGTAGTTCCATCGAGTCTCCAAACCATCTATTCTATTAACTGTGATTTAAGTAAGTTTAGAATAGGCTCACCCGTTAGAGTGTGGAATTTTTTCATGCCATTTTATATGTTGGATATTCAGCAGTAACTGAGAATATTTCTGGTCGGTGTTTCATGTATGTGGTATCCATGGTCGTTGATATGTCTCTCCTGTTCCGCTGCCAATCGTTTCGAATCGATCCATTTCGATTTTTTCTCTTCTCCGTCCGAATCATAATCCGAATCCTCTTTCTCCTCCCGTGCTCGTCTGATCTCCGTGATGGCACTGCGCAGGTTGATAAACTGCCGCGCGAGCCTGCGGTCATCTTGCCGCAGATCCTTCAGTTCCTTAAGCAACCATTCCCGCGACAACGTCAACGTCTTCAGTCGTTCCCCCATCGGCCGTAGTTCGGAGTTTGTCGTCAGCAGAAGCTTCAAAATCTCCGGCTCTTCCTTGAACTCCTTCGTCGGCGTCTCGGGACGGTCTTTGCGCGAGTTTAATTCATCCCAGGAGTTTTTCCGTTGTAGAATCCTCTCGGCATACTCGGTAGCCTCGCTGTAGCTTAAATTAGGACTCGACTTCCATTTCCCGAGCGAAGCACACTGACTTGGTGACACCGCTTTGACCGAGTTTAACGAAGCGTTTTGGGAGGTTTCACGACCACTCGGGTGATGAGAAACGGTGTTCCCTGGTTCAGAGTCGACGGTTGCATCACGATCTGTCTTGAGCTGCGGAGCCGGAGGGAGGCAATTTTTCGATTCAGTTCCATTCGTGGTCGAATGTTTAACACTTTCTTTTTGCTTAGAGTTCCCTTTCGTCTCGCCGTCTCTCTTTTCCTTCCGCTTGCTCGATCGTCGCTTAATGTAATCCCAAACGACCGTCTGTAACTTCGGCATGCCTCCTTGTCGTTTACTTTCGGATTGAGCACGTCTCTCCGAGTCACGAGTTTTGACCTTCTCTCGAGCTTTGACGAACGCGTAAACACTTCCAGTCAGTGTAACACTCCGAGGCCTCGATCTCCTCTCGTGGCCGACCCCACCGCCGCGTTCGGTGCCGAAATTGGTCTCCGAAGCTGTCAACCCCAAAATCTTCTGTTCCCAATCTCGTCTCAAGTCGAGATTGCTGTGGGATCGTCTTTGGATTGTATTCTCGACGACACGATTCTGCTGAAGAAAATTGTAGTCGTTGTTATTGTAATCAGCAATTAGCTCGAGTGCTTCGTGTTCATTGACCGTCACAGCATGCCGAGTTCTGGACCACATCAACTCATTGTCCGTCTCTTCCTGACCTAACCCCGCTTCTCGCTTGCGTGGGAACTCGTGCCAGGCTCCCCGATTTTCCTCGCCGACCGGACACGTTCCGCGTCCACAGGCGCTCTGAAAACGTTCCAGATTTAACGCCTCTTCGAGCAGACGTCTGGGACGAAGACAAACACTTCGCTCTGCATCGTCACCTTCTGTCTCGGTACCCAAACACGCCGGCAGGGAGAGGCACCTCACTCCACACTTTCTCGGCTTGTCGAGTGCTCTCGAAGGCGTTTCGAAAGCTCCCTCGAAGACAGCGTCATCTTCTACTTCGGGAGTGCTGAGGATGTCTTCAGTCGGGGAAAATAGCGAATCGGTGGTGCTCGAATCGAATCGACTGTCGCTTTCTCTGCGGTGGTGGTAGGATTCCCGGCTGTCCTGGCTTGAGGTCTGAAATGAAAGATCTTTCGAGCGTGGCGTTGAACTGTTGTTTCTTGTCGGAGTTTCTTGAGGTTGAGTCAACATGGCTGGGAGATTTAATTTGCCACACTCGATACGTTTTGTTTTGATAACGTGGATATTGAAACGATTATTTTGACTCATTGTGTACACAAGTCCCGCGTTAAACCGCTGTAAAATGTAGACGTAGATGTCTGAGTAATAGAAAAGAGCCGTCGCTCATAGAAACTCGAATACCCTCTCACCTGGAATCTTGGCCGCCGAGTTTCCAGCCAGTTGTACGTCGTTGACCAAAACGTTTTTCGTATCGAAGAGGATTTGTTCTTGCGACGAAAAAGCAAAAGCCCGACTCGCTGTCACTGAACGCTATTGAAAAGTGAAACGAGCTTTTGTGCTGCTCTGTTTGTATAAGGATTAACGACTGCTGGCTGCATGAATATACATTATCATAGCTCAATTAATAATTGTAATTACATCAATTGACCTTCAAACTATGTATGTTGAGAAGATTTTTTAATCCCAGCGGGAATTTGACCTATACTGTATATAGTGATGCCTATTAACCATTGCGCTATACTAAATATACATGGCTGAGATGGTTGAGGCCGTTATAATTGAGCGAAGTTTACAACTGTACTTGTTCATGGTTAATGCAATATTTGTACTGCCAGGTGGCGGTCCTGAACAACAAAACGTAATAATTGCATATTTAGGGTGTTTATATGCAGGGCGCCGCGACTGGACAATAAGGACTTAATGACGGTTAGCTAATAAACTTGTATATTTATCCTTGAAAGAAATCACGAGTTGGAGTTGTTCTTGTTTTCTTGCGCTCTGTGCACATACTTAATGCTCTACACGAATATTTAATGTTCTCGATGTGGTTAAGTTTAACGTTGACAAACTAACTGCGTGGAGGTTCTTTGGAAGTTGAGATGTTTGTATGTTCTAGAAGAAATCACATTTGCACTTCATTATAACTCTAATTATCTTTGGTTCGTTAACGTAGTAAAGTTGTAAAGGTTTTATTGTGCAAGCTGTGTTAAGTTATCATTACTCAGAAAAACACTGAGCTCCAGACAGGACTCGAACCCGCAACCTTCTGAATTATGCTAGCTAGACGCTCTAGCCATTGTGCCACTATAGTAGAACTCATATGGCAGGGCAAGGTTAACTCTTTCCTGTCCGGCCCAGTCAAAAGGGGTCATAGAAGACCCCCGAAGTCGTCAATCGAAAAACAAGGCACACTGTAACGCAAGATTTAAATTGAAATTCGACAAGCTCCAGGGACAAAACTCACACGCCAAATTTGATTTGATTTCATAAACAACTCTGCGATTGGTGGCATTTTGAATTTTCATATGATGCTACGCGGGCGTGCAAGATGGCCTTTTCTCGAAAAATGGAAGTTTTCAACAGGTTGAAAGATTGATAGGAGTACAATTATTTTATTAATTGTACTGCAGCTACAATTAACGATTTTCCCAAAACAAATAAAATGGCAAAAACGTTTGATCAAACTCGTGATACTCGCCTGACGGTTCGTGCAATTTTGGCACAATTTTCAAATATCACTCGTAGTGTAAATCCTTATGATTATGATTAGCTATACTTAAACCTGGGTTGAGTCGTTCATAAGTACTTATTGGATTACGGGTGAGGCTATTCTGCACTCAGTTGATGTAGTGACGTCATACGAACAATTCACGAAGTTCGTCGGAAAATACTCGGTCTATCTTCGCGTTGTGCGAAATATAATATTCCCCGCGAATTTTAATTCAAAATGAATACAGTGCTTGAACTTGTAAACAAAAGGCTAAAAATGTGGAAATTGGAATAAATGCAATTGTTTTGTCGGTTCTATCGATGCACGTCCCTCCCTACACTGTATGGCTACTCTGTGAACTTGACGACTGTATAATAAACAGGTTTCTCCACCCACGACCCAGTTATGATTGAATCAAAATAATTAATATGTATACAGTATACTATTTTCTATTTCCGTCTGAGTGACTGGAGTAAGCTCAGTAGCAGCGCTGAGCCACTAAAAACATTAAAACAACATATAAACAATCCAAGTAATCAAAACATCGCCACTAGTACTCCTGAGAATATTGGAAGATGAAGAATAACTCCTTACTCCTCTGGCATTTGATTTGCGACTTTATTTAATGAGGGTTTCACTTGACAGTAATACAAGTAAAACTGATAAACTAGTGGCCCTGGCATGTCGTTCAATTAATGGTGCACTGCCAACCTTTACGAGTTTACGAACATTTTCCGACGATTTCTCGATATGACGTCACTACATCAACTGAGTGCAGAATAGCCTCACCCATTGGATTACATGTCGTGTTGTGAGAGTGAAATGTTGTTAGTTTGGTTAGGTAGACCTGTCTCGAGCCCAGAGTTTTTCTGAATATTGACACTTAACACAGCTTGTACAGCAAAAACTTCACAACTTTATCTTTGGTGTGTTTGTAATCGTTTGATAGCGAGTGCAATTAAGGATTTACACCACGAGTGATATTTGAAAATTGTGCCAAAATTGGCAATTTGGCACAATTTTCAAATATCACGAGTAGTGTAAATCCTTAATTGCACGAGCAAAATCATGATTACTCATTATATGCATGACAAAATTACGACACGTATACGCTTCATCTTCTTCCAAGTCTTTAAAAACGTCTTGTTTCATTAGTTGACAACAAACATTTTCACTCTTGGTGTTCTTTGTACTCATTTCAAAATACCTACATTGGAATTTTTAATTCACAGTTACCACAAGTCGTTGGAAAAGTGAAAAATTTCCATTACAAAATAGGCCACCTTTTCGAATTTTATTGTCGAACTTGTTCCCAGTGTCTTCTCTCTTTTCATTTATTGCACTCGAGTGCAATAAATGATTTTATTGCACTCCTCTTAGCCAATCAGAATCCAGTAATTTTGTCATGTACATATAATAAGCTAGAATACCGCCCGTTCTAGAAATACGTTCCGCGATAACCCCTCGCCCGCCTTTTCTATAACACTCGCGTGGCAAGGGTTTAGGGGTTGGCTAACACTTCAGGCTACACCCGTTTGTAAAATGTAGATGAAGATGAAGTAGTGTACTACGTGCTTCATCGTGTAGATGAAGCACGTAGGTAGATTACTAGCTTCGCTCCTAGCCTCTATAGTCGTACTAATACAACCCAAAACAAGTGTTGCTTAAAGGGAAATGGCAATAAAAATTTTCTTTGTCTCATTTGAAAGAACATTTAAAATAATATATGAAGACCTAAAATTTCCCCGTAACTTCCTTAATTTTTGAAATATCTGTGAACAAAAATATCTGCAATCCGCCATCTTGTTTTATAATTAGATCTAATTAAGTGACGTCAAAACCAGGGTAAACATTCTAAAAGTTGTAAATAATTGCCCAAATATCAGTGGAATGCGTTCAAATAGATTGCTAGTTCACTTAAAAGTATACAACACCCAAAACAACTACGATTTAGCATCTATAATGACTCGATAATTGCTGATATAAAAAACATTTCTACCCTGGTTGTGACGTCACGCATATCCAAGGATGGTTATGCATATCCAAGATGGCGGAATGTTCAATGTTCTTTGTTAAAAAGAAGTGAAATATTTACAGAACCAAGAACGATATGGAAAATCTGTAAAAGGTCTTGATATATCATTTTAAAAGTTCTTTCAAATAAGATAAACTTAATTTTTATTGCCATTTCCCTTTAAAGTGCCCCTAACCTCAAAATGTTTTATTGTCTTATTTGGAAGAACTTTTAAAATGATAAAGTAACTTCTTTTGAAGATTTTCGTTTCTTCACTTTCTTTTGGAGATATATCAGTTTGTTTGATATGCAAATGTGGGGAATTTACGTCACACATGCATAATGACTTATTGGAGAAATGTGTGTATCTCTTCATTCTCGAACGAAATCCTTTAAAATCGAGAGGTTTGGTGTTGTGGGAGAAACATACACACGTGTTATTCACACTTTAGTATTTTTATTTGATGAACGCAAAGATATATAACATTCTCTGATAACTCATTATGCATGTGTGACGTAAATTCCGGACATTTGCATATCAAACAAACTGATATATCTCAAAAAGAAAGCGAAGAAACGAGAATCTTCAAAAGAAGTTACTTTATCATTTTAAAAGTTCTTCCAAATAAGACAATAAAAACGTTTGAGGTTAGGGGCACTTTAAATGAAAGTTATTTGTCGCCTTACATGAGAATGGGTATTATAGTTTTCTTCTGATCGTTTTAGTTTTAGAGAGATTTATAGCTTTGTTTATCGTATTTTTTGTAAATTGAAAGCCGCCATTTTTGTTCTAATTGCGGGCCAATGCGGTAGCTCCCATTAAATATTGACGTCATTGAGTGATAGAAACACTTTGAAAAGAAATCCTTCACAATAGCGTGAACAGAAATCATGCACAATAGACTAAGACCACGTTATTGTCATGCTATTGTGAAGGATATCTAAAACTGAAACGATTGGAAGAAAACTAATATACCCATTCTCATGTAAGGCGACAAAGAACTTTCATTTAAGGAACACTTGTTTTGGGGGTGGAGTGTCTCTTTAATAACATTCCTGAAGTCATACGAACTCAAACATCATTGACTATTTTTAAATCTAAAAATTTCTACTGATTGTAATGTAAAATTGGTGTAATTTATACTTCTTCATTTATGATGCGCAGTTCCCTCATTCATAACAGCTATAGTGAGTATATCACTGAAGTAGGTCACCCATGAAATAAATTAATTTGATTTGATTTGATTTGAAGAAGCGAGTTTGTGCGAAAAAACAAAGGCAAATACTTTCCCGTATACAGACCGAGAAAACGAGGCTAATATAAGTATAGTTTATTATATGGCTTTTAGTTCATTTTCTTGTTTGTTTTTAGCGCTGTTTTCATTGCTTTACCTTACCAGCTCTTAATCAATGGCAGCGGTCAGTGGTGTAGCCAGGAAGCAGATGTCATGTGGGCACAACATGGGCACAGGGCGCCACATTCTCTGGTGGTTTTTTTGTTATTAGAGCGCCAAACATGCGAGAAACCTCTGGGGTGTGAACATGCTCCCCCGAGAAATGTTTGATTTTTTAAGCCACGGCAATGCTATTTCCTGCATTTTGGGGGCAGTTTTAACAACAAAAAAGATAAAATAAAAACCAGTGAAAATCATATATAGTCAGTATTTCCTTACTGTACACAAAACAACTAACTCAAACAATAATATTCACGCCAAAACTAGAAAAAGAATTTTCAGACAGGACCGGGCATACGGTATGCCACTAAAGATATTTTGCAGTGGTTGAGCCCAATATTACTTGCGTACCAGCAATGCAACTAAATGTTTAGTCTGATTTTATTTCAAAAATCGTACAAACTTCCCACAATTAATAAGATTAAGAATAACAAAAAGAACAAAAAAATCTATAACAATAGGATTCTCCTATTCTTGTTCTGTGCACAAAAAGTGTTAACAACATCTTCCAAGTTAAGGGATCTTGAAATTTCTAGTGTTCAACAGAAAGCAACGACAACTGCCTTGCTGCCATTGCGCTTCAACATTTTACTCATCAGCGCCCACTGACACATGCTTTAGCGGTAACAGTAAAAAACATTGGTGGCCAAACATAGTTAATATAACCCGACAGGGGAAACCACTGATGGCACTCGATGAATTTCAATTTTCACGCGAAAACCGTCATTTTTAGGGAAATATTTAACGTTTATGTGGGAATTAAACTAATACTTTGTCTTTTTGTAAACAGTAAACTTATACATAATCTTCCTAGTGGCTATAGTCTATACTTTAATTACTTTGCCTAATGAGAGCTAAATTTCACCCGGGCACACCCAGGTTTCACCCGGGTGTAGCTACGCCACTGGCAGCGGTATATAGTCATATAGTCATCAGCATCAAGTAAGGATGGTGATAATAAGCTAACCTTTATAATAACCCTAATACAAACACCCTATAACCGTAATACCCATAAATCTAATCATTTATCCACGTAAATTCACTGTAATCAATCTCTCCATCTTTGTCAATGTCCATCTGTTTTATGAAACGGTCCAACTGCTTTTCTGTGAGGGGCACGTTGATTGATCTAAAACCACGAACCAACTCCTCCCTTGACACAGACTGGCTTTTGTCCTTGTCAAACTGGTTAAACAGATCCACCAAGCGTAGATTTTTAGTTTTGACGTAATCTTTTAAGATTTGAATGATATATTCAGCACTGTATTTGTTCGGCTTACGTCTTCTGTTGTAAACATCTTCTAAATCTTTACTTAGTTGACCACCTTAAAAATAATTATAGAAAGAACTAAATACTATATATCTAAAAAGGTTGGTGTACTGCCGAAATAGCGTGTAAGTAGTCTAAGACAGGAATCCCAGAAAGGAATCAAATCTGTACCAGTGAGATGCTTTAACCACTGAGCCGCATTGACTCTGATGACACAATTTGTGCACAATTTTCTGACGATCAGTGAGATGTTTTAACCATTGAGCTACATGGACTCAGATGGCGTATCGAATGTTACATATGCATGTACACCTGTAAGATTCTGATGATCAGCGGCATGTTCTAATCATGGAGCTATACATGTATTCGGATCGCATAGCAAAGGTTATATTTGTGATGTATAGGTAGAATGAAGGTTACATATATGTAGCCTGAAAACCAGCCGTCCAATGAGATGGACGGCTGGTTTTCAGGCTAACATATATGTGTACGATCTGTAAACCTCTGATGATCAGCGAGATGTTCTAACCACATGGACACAAGTTAATGTGCACTCAATTTACGTAGTTGTTGGATGGTTCGACCAAGATGCATTAGTAACCTTCACCCTTCCATCTGGATCCATGTAGCTCAATGGATATAGCATCTCGCTGGTGATCAGAAGGTTACATGAGGTTGTACACAAATGTAACGTCTCAGTCTCTCGGTCTATACCGGTGTCAGACTCTCAGTCCATGTAGCCCAATGGTTAGAGTATTTCGCTATTCATTAAAAAACAGTGAAAACTGTAAAACGTTGATGTACTACCAAAATAGTGAGTAACGTTTCAAGCGAAATTCCTTCGTCAAAGAGTGTTGAAAATCATGTACTAAATTAATTAGAATAATTTGTGGAAACATCCATGTTTCTATAAGATCATATTTGCTGCAGAGCTTTCGTCCCATACGCCAGGGACATCAGAGCTTAACTGAACGGTGCACCTCACCGGGGACCATGAGCCGAGGGGGGCCCATTAGCCCATCCGGCAAACTGCCTCTCTTTATTAATGGTGCTATTATTAATAATATTTTCTTAAAAATAATGGATACACTACAAAAAAGTGATTTGTGGTCTTTAGATTTTACTAAAACCTGTTCTCAAAATACAGGAAATGCCATTTCAGAGACCCTAAATTCAAAAATTTCCGGCGGACAATCCCCGGACACCCTACATATGTCGTCACTTTGTGGGAGAGGGACCTAAATTTTTTTCTCGCACCGGGGCACACACACGTAGTGCCGCCACTGAACGACAACTATCACGTAATACAACTGGTTGTCTGTCAGCGTAACCAATAGAGATTATAGGTACTAACTATCAGTTGGAAAACAAGTGTTAATTGTTGATATTACAAGTGGGACGATTGATAAAGTTTATTGATTAAGAAATAAGAAGTATAAGGAAGATCAAGCATCATTTAGTGGTTGGTACTCTTGTGGGATAGTTATACGTTTTAGGATTTCAATAGACTCTTGGATCTTTCGTGGCTCGAACTGACTGATGTTGACGATCAAACATGATTGCTCCTACTTGATTGTGTGATCCTGCTTCCATGCAGGTTTAGCTATAGAAGATTCCCACCTCCCCTTGCACTTTAGGGAATTTTATGTTCTTTGATCCTGGTTTTCATGTTTCTATTAGTTTATCCGATGTTTAACAAATCACATTCGCATGGGATAGTTGATATACACCAGGTTTCAGGGGTGGGTTCTGTCTTTGTGAGTGAAGGAAGTAGCTCTAATGATGTCTCTGGCACACGGGACGAAAGCTGAACAAATAGCTAAATCTTAGAATAAATAAAATAGCTATTTCTTATTATCTTATAACAAATAGCTATATCTTAATAAGAGTAATTCTTAATAAGAGTAATTTGTTTCCACAAATTATATTCTTGATTAAGATATAGCGACTCTCTATGCAAAGCTTCAAACAACATATCTATACTGACTGTCAAAAAAATGCAACAATAACCTGATTTGCTGAATTCACAAGAGATTTCTAATTCCGGTTTGGATTTCAACATCCCATTGAGCAAACCTTGTGTCTCTAGATCAAGAACAGTACCGCTAAGGTCTAATATCTCTATCGCCGTCTCCGAGTTACTTCGAATGGCCGTTAACAAGGCGTTCGCGCCTTTCACGCCGATCGGATTCCGTCCCATTCTCAGAATTTTCAACGTTGAATTCACTTTGAGAGCGTCGGCAAGTGCAAGACAACCTTTCATGGAAATTCTGTTGTAAGACAGATCGATCTCCGTCAGGGTCGTGTTCTCTTTGAGCGCGTCCGCCACTGCGCATGCGCCTACATCGCCAAAGCCATTCCACGCCAGGAGTAATGTGTGCAGGCTGAAATTTCGCGCCAGTCCTTTGGCTATTGCCACGGCGCCCCGACCGCGCAAGTGGTTCCAGCAGAGGTCGAGCTTTTTTAGTCCAGTGTTAGCGTCGATTGCTGGCCCTGCATGGGAATAAAAAAATGATTGACTTCAGCAACTGACCTCTGTATATAACTAGACTGCGGGAGATATGGAGAGAGTACAGAACAGGTGTCTATTTATATATATAAGTGGCTTACCCAGGAACACAGTTGACTCATTAGCCCTCAGACGGGATAATTCAACGAGCAAAGAATTCAAACGTTTTATGAAATTCAGTGAGCAGTCGTGCAGGCGATTTTTAGAGGCACCAATAGATCACTCACATGAATTAAGGTCAAGTACATCCTTTAGAGTACCAGCTTCACGTACAAACAGACATAAACTATCTTTTACTGTCAGATGAGCCAAATTGAACTGTAGCTAGTAGATTGTATATACCTTTTAATATATTTTTAAACATCATTTAGATTGTATATACCTTTTAATATATTTTAAAAACATCCTTTATATTGTATATACCTTTTAATATATTTTTAAAATATCCTTTAGATTGTATATACCTTTTAATATATTTTTAACCATCCTTTAGATTGTATATAACTTTTAATATTTTTAAAACATCCTTTAGATTGTATATACCTTTTAATATATTTTAAAAACATCCTTTATATTGTATATACCTTTTAATATATTTTAAAAACATCCTTTAGATTGTATAACCTTTTAATATATTTTAAAAACATCCTTTAGATTGTATATACCTTTTAATATATTTTTAAACATCCTTTATATTGTATATACCTTTTAATATATTTTAAAACATCCTTTATATTGTATATACCTTTTAATATATTTTAAAAACATCCTTTAGATTGTATAACCTTTTAATATATTTTAAAAACATCCTTTAGATTGTATAACCTTTTAATATATTTTAAAACATCCTTTATATTGTATATACCTTTTAATATATTTTAAAACATCCTTTAGATTGTATATACCTTTTAATATATTTTAAAAACATCCTTTAGATTGTATATACCTTTTAATATATTTTAAAAACATCCTTTAGATTGTATATACCTTTTAATATATTTTTAAAACATCCTTTAGATTGTATATACCTTTTAATATATTTTTAAAACATCCTTTAGATTGTATATACCTTTTAATATATTTTTAAAACATCCTTTAGATTGTATATACCTTTTAATATATTTTTAAAAACATCCTTTAGATTGTATATAACTTTTAATATATTTTTAAAACATCCTTTAGATTGTATATACCTTTTAATATATTTTTAAAACATCCTTTAGATTGTATATAACTTTTAATATATTTTAAAAACATCCTTTATATTGTATATACCTTTTAATATATTTTTAAAACATCCTTTAGATTGTATATAACTTTTAATATATTTTTAAAACATCCTTTATATTGTATATACCTTTTAATATATTTTAAAACATCCTTTAGATTGTATATACCTTTTAATATATTTTTAAAACATCCTTTAGATTGTATATACCTTTTAATATATTTTAAAAACATCCTTTAGATTGTATATACCTTTTAATATATTTTTAAAAAGATCCTTTAGATTGTATATAACTTTTAATATATTTTTAAAACATCCTTTAGATTGTATATACCTTTTAATATATTTTAAAAAGATCCTTTAGATTGTATATAACTTTTAATATATTTTTAAAACATCCTTTATATTGTATATACCTTTTAATATATTTTAAAAACATCCTTTATATTGTATATACCTTTTAATATATTTTAAAAACATCCTTTATATTGTATATACATTTTAATATATTTTAAAAACATCCTTTATATTGTATATACCTTTTAATATATTTTAAACACATCCTTTAGATTGTATATACCTTTTAATATATTTTAAAAACATCCTTTATATTGTATATACATTTTAATATATTTTTAAAACATCCTTTAGATTGTATATACCTTTTAATATATTTTAAAACATCCTTTAGATTGTATATACCTTTTAATATATTTTTAAAACATCCTTTAGATTGTATATACCTTTTAATATATTTTTAACACATCCTTTAGATTGTATATACCTTTTAATATATTTTTAACACATCCTTTATATTGTATATAACTTTTAATATATTTTTAAAACATCCTTTATATTGTATATACCTTTTAATATATTTAAAAAACATCCTTTAGATTGTATATACCTTTTAATATATTTTAAAAACATCCTTTATATTGTATATACCTTTTAATATATTTTTAAAACATCCTTTAGATTGTATATACCTTTTAATATATTTTAAAAACATCCTTTAGATTGTATATACCTTTTAATATATTTTAAAAAGATCCTTTAGATTGTATATAACTTTTAATATATTTTTAAAACATCCTTTAGATTGTATATACCTTTTAATATATTTTAAAAAGATCCTTTAGATTGTATATAACTTTTAATATATTTTTAAAACATCCTTTATATTGTATATACCTTTTAATATATTTAAAAAACATCCTTTAGATTGTATATACCTTTTAATATATTTTAAAAACATCCTTTATATTGTATATACCTTTTAATATATTTTAAAAACATCCTTTATATTGTATATACCTTTTAATATATTTTAAACACATCCTTTAGATTGTATATACCTTTTAATATATTTTAAAACATCCTTTAGATTGTATATACCTTTTAATATATTTTTAAAACATCCTTTAGATTGTATATACCTTTTAATATATTTTTAACACATCCTTTAGATTGTATATAACTTTTAATATATTTTAAAAAGATCCTTTAGATTGTATATAACTTTTAATATATTTTTAAAACATCCTTTAGATTGTATATACCTTTTAATATATTTTAAAAAGATCCTTTAGATTGTATATAACTTTTAATATATTTTTAACACATCCTTTAGATTGTATATAACTTTTAATATATTTTTAACACATCCTTTAGATTGTATATAACTTTTAATATATTTTTAAAACATCCTTTAGAGTACCAGCGTTGCGTATAAACATACATAAACTATCTTTTACTGTTAGGAGCCGAATTGAACTGTAGTTCGGTAGATTGTATATACTTATTAATACCTTTTTATGCCTTCCACCATGTCTCAGATGAATTATGCGCACTGCATTAACTGAGCTCTGTTTACTGGGCAATCACTGAAGGAAATTAGCACACTCCAGATGGGATAAATTGGCTATGGTCCTGTTGGACCAAAGCCGATTTTATTCAAAATTAATAATTAAATTATTTAATTATTTTTTATAATTTAAACTAAATGATTGAGCCCAGTAAAGGTGAGGGCCATAAAACGCCAAAGCATCATTATGCAAATAATGATGCCATCCCACCCCAGGAAATGCAGTGCGAGGAAAAATGCAAAGTGGAATCATTTTCCACTCAGAACTAAAAATACACCTTGACACAAACTGTTCAAAAACGTCCAAGTGGTTACACTTGTTGGGCTAATTTACAGAGATTATCAATTGTCAGTATATTGAAATATGGATCCACAATGCTTGTATTTGCAAAACCGCTAGTTTTTTTACACAAAGTAATAGTTCTTTTCGAGACGGAATTTCAATACTAAATTTCAATACTAACATGTTGCTTGGAAACAATTATAATAAAATCGCACTATTTACCAAACAATCTTATTCTAGAATACTAAACCTATATAATAACATTACAGCATGTCATCACCCTAGCTTGATAAGATTGAAGGATCTGGAATTAGATTGCTGCCCTTGCTAGACAATCCCATTATCCAAAGATGAACAAAAGTCCGGCTGTAATGTTTCCATTACATATTGATCAATTTGTGCCAAGGATTTTGAAAAAGACTGCTGCCCTTGCTATTCAGTCTTGTTACTTAGTCTGCGATGTAGTACTAGTTAGATGAACAAAAAATCGGGCTGTAAGGTTGCCATTACACATTGATCATTTGTACCAAGGTAATTGAAGACTGCTGCCCTTGCTATTCAGTCTTGTTACTTAGTCTGCAATGTAGTACTAGTTGATTATAATTACAGTTAGCCAGGAGAAAAAACCTGTTGCTGGTAAAAAAAACCATGGGAAAAGCCAGCAACAGGAAAACCTGAGTTGGTGACAAGTTAAAACTAATTATTACCAAAAGTATTATAAAAATTAGTATTCTAAGGGATATGGCAATATAAATTGATTTTGTCTCATTCGAAAGAACTCGTGAAATGGTATAACAAGACCTTTTACAATTTTCCCTTATCTTTTTTGGTTTTCGAAATAATTTGACGAAAGACAGCGTGCCGTCCGCTATCTTGGAATTATTTTCGATATGCATGTGACGTCATAAGTAGGGTAAAGTGAAATGTTTATCTTGCCAACCTTATACGACATTATGAGCCAGAAACTCGATTAAGTTGCACTGTTTCCATTTTCAATTGGCCCACAACATTTTAAAAAGCCTTCCGCGGAAATTCTGTCACCTATGGAGTAGTTTCATCAGGTTTACTTGTGACGTCACCAATTTCCTAGTTAATTATTATAGGTCAAATATTACAACAAGATGGCAGATTTTGTCATAATTATCTGAAATATTTCAAAAACCAAGAAAGATACAGAAAAATTGTAAAAGGTCTTCTTATACCATTTTACGAGTTTTTTCAAATGAGACAAAGTTAAATTGTATTGCCATTAAAGGAATATGCATAATTATTGTTCAGTTGTTCCAACTACAGTCTCTCAAGAACAAAGATGGTTTATGATTACCTTTTCTGTTGTAATTCTTATGCTAAAGACGGCAAATAAAGTTATTATTATTAATAATTGTTATTTATTTTAAAACATTTGATTCCGGACTAATTTGTGAACACAAACACGACAAAGACATTCATATAATATTATACAGTAATACTTCTAGAGAGACTACTGTGATTGTTGCAGTACTCGTCAAAAATGTCGTTATAGGTGTTTCCCTAAAAAAGTCGACCGCCCCGCAGTCAAGAATTCAGTATCTAGATTGTCAAAATTAAAAAATCTAAAACGTCAAAGTTTAGTCCTTGAATGTCATCAATTATTAACAGAGAGATTGCATCAGTTATTTTAGCTTTGCGTATGAAGAAGTTTTTTCCGAGGGCTACACGTAGTAGCCCGAGGTTAGGTTCCACGGCCAATTCTGTGTTTTTCATTTTAATATTTTTAGGCGACTTTTTTTGCGCGAAGCGTCGTTTCCTTTTGCATGCACAAAATCTGAAGGAGTGAGAGATTTGCATTCAGCTCTAGGTTTTTGACTACATTTCAATTTTTACAGCTATTTTTTGCTTAAAACTAATTTGAGGGATTGCTCATTTGTCCTTCTTGTTGTCAATGAATCGCAGTCTGAAAAGCATTTACGAGACCTGTAAACCCGCAAACTAATGCAAGGATTCTCTCCAGGATAACTGAAGAGAAACACAGATGAGAGATTAAAGAAAGAACTCGCAGAACCGTGGACGAAACGTCAACATGACAACATATAGTCGTTGCAAGGCATGCAAGCGAGTTAAAGCGAGTTCGGACTTTCGTTTTATTGGCAATGAATCGCAGTTGGAAAAGTTTACCGAGACCTGTAATTGTAAACCCGCAAACCATTGCAAAACCTGCGCGTAGACGCCAACTTGCTTCTAAAAGTTTCGCACTTTAAAGGAGCGCTGCACAATGCCTTCAGTGCCTGATTACAGAAATCAATGCATTAATAATTATCCTTTGTAATATAAGACAAGTGAGCGGGCTTTCTAATTCCAACTGTCTAACATGCCACCAATGCATACCCATCTCTGCAGGCAATAGCGCGCCATGTCCCTAAAAGTAGCCCGAGTTAACGCCTAGCGGGCGTCTTGTATCTCTTTAATCAAGTTTCAAACCGATAAAACTGGTATAGTATGTTGGTAAACTGTAACTGGTATAGTTGAGTAAATATGGAGCAAATGGTATGTAAATATTTGCCATAGCGTAAACGGGGTGAAGACCGTTTTGCTAAAATTTTAGTAAACACGGTCTTCACCGCGTTTACGCTATGGTAAATGTGATATTTCAATACTTTTTCTCCATATTTACGCAATAGTTTAGTAAATTGGAGTAAATCCATTTTTTCGTGCATCATATAATAAAAATTAATATGAAAGCTGCTAAGTTCTCAAAAGAACTGGATATAATATGAAAAGGAGAAATAAGAGAACTTCAATGTGTCGAAAAATACTTAAAGTGCCCATAACCTCAAAATGTTTTATTGTCTTGTTTGGAAGAACTTTTCAAATGATAAAGTAACTTCTTTTGAAGATTTTCGTTTCTTTGCTTTCTTTTTGAGATATATCAGTTTGTTTGATATGCAAATGTCTGGAATTTCGTCACACACGCATAATGACTTATTGGAGAAATGTGTATATCTCTTTCATTCTCGAACGAAATCCTTTAAAATCAAGAAGTTTGGTGTTGTGGGAGAAACGCACACACGTGTTATTCACACTTTAGTGTTTTTATTTCATGAACGCAAAGATATATAACATTCTCTGATAACTCATGCATGTGTGACGAAATTCCAGATGTTTGCATATCAAACAAACTGATATATCTCACAAAGAAAGCGAAGCTAGAAGTGAAAATCTTCAAACGAAGTTGCTTATCATTTTAAAAGTTCTTCCAAATAAGATAATAAAAAAATTTGAGGTTAGGGGCACTTTAAGTAATCGACGTTTCGGACGATGTGTCCCTCTTTAGGTCAGAGAATAAGAGCAACGCGCGTGATATATTTATAGTATGGATATGACACAGGCCACTCCATAGATGATCATCTCCATCTGATCTGAATTACACATCGTCTGAAACGTCGTTCATTAATATACGTAAGTACTATTACTAAGTATTTTTCGACACAATGATCCTCAAAAAATGTTTCGATGATAACGAACGTAAACAATATGAGCGCAGGTTTATTTTCAACTTTAATACTCTACACCCACACGGGATTAACGTCGATTTTCAATTCAATTCGGCACCTTTCGAAATTTACATGGTCGACGCCGCTTTCTTATGCTAATACATTCTAGAAACCTCTATTTTTATTTTTGACATCATATACGTCATCCACACTATAAATATATCGCGCGCGTTGCTCTCATTCTCCATCTGACCTGAAGAAGGACACATCCAGGGGCGTACGCAGGGGGGTCGATGGGTCGATCCCACCCCATATTGGATCCAATTAGCAACAAATATTATACAAAAAACAACAAAAATGTATACATTATAAGTCAGAAAGACAGAAACTGTAGTAATAAATAGACCCGGTCATCATCATGTGCGTCAATGGAAATTTTTACATTCCTGTAAAAACCTTGAGTTTTTGTAAAGTCAAATTAAAAGAGTTTTCAGACTTTCAGTGTATAGATCTTTTTCATAATGGCACCCTAATTAAATATTCTTTTATATTCATTTAAATTAGCCTTTCTGACCTCGTTCGTGTGTCTGTAATTCCAAAGAATCTTTGCTATGTAACGAGGCCAGAAAGGCTAATTTGCATGCATATAAAAGAATATTTAGACTGGCCGCCATTATGAAAGAGGTCTGTAGCAAGTCGGGAAGAAGTCCGCCTGTTGTTGCTTCCCTGAATCCCTCCCCCCACCCTGAAATAATTTCACGAGAGGTAAAACGACCCCCGTCGTTCATTGATATACGTAAGTACTCTTACTTAAGTATTTTTCGACACATTGAAGTTCTCTTATTTCTCCTTTTCATATCCAAGTCATATAATAAATACAACCTGATGACCTGCGAGATGCTCTAACCATGCATTAATGAGCTGCATGGACTCGCGTAAAGCACAGGTTACATTTTCATCTTTGACTTACCAAATGTCAAACCAGCTTCTTCACAAAATTTATTCTGACTCAAGTCCAGATGACGTAATCCCGAGTTATTCTTCAAAGCCTCGGCCAGTACGAGAGCATCTTTATCCTTGAGGGAATTTTCACTGAGGTACAAAACTCGTAGGGCGTTGCTTTCCTTCAAGACTCTCGCCATAGAATAAGCCCCAACACTACCAAGGTCATTCTGACTCAAGTCCACCTCACTTATAGCAAGGTTCTCCCTGAGGAGTTTCGCAACGTACACGCTCCCTTCCGATTGGATGGCGTTGTCGCGCATAAGCAACTGCGTGACGTAAGTATTTTGAATGAGGGCTCTTGCTATCGCCTGCGATCCTTTTGGTCCGAGGCTGTGATGTGTGAGGTCACATATTGTGCTGGTCAGGTTTGCGAGAAAGTTAGAGTCTGGTACGACTCCTAGTTCCTCGCATTTAATCAGATACCTTACCCTACCAGTTGGATCGAATTCGTTGTCATCTCCTTCGGTGTCTTCTTCGATATCTGTCTCGTACTCACTCTCTTCCTCGTCTTCTTCCTCGTGAACATCGGCATTACTCTTAGATCTATCCGAATCGTCATCTTTTCCTTCCATCGTCACGATATCTATGCCGTTTTGAATTTCGCCAATCAGAGCCGAAGACATCTTTCGTTCTGTTTTTGATTGTAAAGGACGGGGCGTGTTTTCAGGAACTTTGCGATGCTACTGTTTCCATCCTTCTTGTAACCTAAATATATATCCATTTTAGGGAGTGTTCATTATTTATGGAAGGGGTTGGTATCAAATTTTTAAAATAAATTTTCTTTTACCCATGCAACCATCACTAGATGATGCAACCCGATATACATGTTACACTGCACACAAGTATATCATGTATATATGCCCTTTGCCTACTGCCCCTTCTTGCTCATCATAACCTTTAGATATTTATCTGATATTTATAGTATTAAATATTGGTTCATATAGTATGGAGATCATTACAATATTCAAAGCAAGTTCAAGTTTGTGTTACTGTTTATGAACATGAAAATACATGTCTATCTAAAATATTGCTTAACAAGAAGTTTTACCTGACACTGTCTTCGAACAAGCAATCTCTATGCTTTATATTGTATCACTATTATTTACTATAGACATTATAAACACTGATTTATTTTATTTTAAAATTTGTTACCCTGCAAAATTTATATGCAACAAAAAATCTTACCCAACCTTTTACCTTAAAAAAGTTCGCTTACCCAAGCCATTTCTCTTCGGTACCAACCCCATCCCCTTAGAGTTTAAGAATCAAGCGAAGATGCTATACAGTAAATACCCGCTATGAAGAACCTAGATTTTTCCAAACCAGCCTGAGATACAGTAGGTTCTTATATATTTGATATCTAACAAAAAATCAGGGTGTTAGGTTCTTATAAATTGGTTTGTAATTATTTTACCAAACTGGAGAAAGACAACTCAAGTATACTGTATACTGTATACTGTAGTACTTTATCTCTTTAATGGTTTGTTTAATCCCTATAAGAAAACAGTAAGCTTCTGAAAACTGAACAGGCTATAATTTATTGTGATCTGAAATACTGGATGTACCGAACTAGAATTGTGAGATCTACGTCAACATGTAAATGCATTGTACATTATTGTATAAAAGATAAGGAACTGCAACCAGATGTTGATGTCATCCTCATTTGGGACTTTGCTACAGTGGAATTATAAATTGATTTTGTGACATAAGAACCTATTTCAAATATCAGGCTCAAACAGGTTTTTATAGTTGAGAGGGGCACAAAATCCCTAATTTCAGCCTGAGGTTCTTATAGGTGGAAGGTACTTCATAGCGGGTGTTTACTATAGTCGATCGACTGATGAACAAAAAATAATTTCCAAAGAACAGGTGCCCGCTTCACTTCACGTTTCACTCTCTGACGAAATGTTAGCCCTCCTACACACTATTTCGACAGTACACCAACCTTTTAGAGTTTTCGATTTGTGTTTCTACACTGCCTTCCATATGCAATACAGCGCTTTTATATCAGCTGCCTTGGTCGGCGAGTTTTGCCCAATGGTACTACGTATACATTGATAATAAAAATTATCAATGTACGTACAAATAGCACAAGGCTGAAATATTGTCCTGTCACTTATAATTTATTTATTTATTTATTAAAACTTCTGCCATAATATAAAATACAGCCAAAAATTGAGGCAAGGGTAAACCTCACAGATTGCTCCAGTTACAACGGTCGCTACAATTAAGGTTAGTTACAAATTTAAAATTAAAATAGTTAAAATATATAAATAAAAAATTTTAGAAGGAATTTTACATATATATATAAATATATATAAATACTTATTTGGACCATCAATAACAACAAGAAGGAAAAACATCCAAGGACCTTGTTTGCTTGTTTGCATTTTACGCAAACAGATTTCCATGTTCTAGGGTCTTCGCTATCATAAACGTTGAATAAAGCACGCATATAATACGCCTTAAGTTTCCCCTTGAACGTATACAAATTAATATTTCTATCCGTAAGTTCCTTATCTAAGATGTCCCATACCTTCCACGATCTTATAAAGAAACTTGTGTGGAAGGTTACTGTTCTGGCAAATGGTACACTCAATTTTATATGACTTGACGAATGCCTTGTAGTTTTAGTCAAGATTTCTTTCGGTCTAATAGATTCCGGGATAATCACCAGATTGTTCAAAATCTTGTACAGTAAAACCACATCTAGATATACTCATGTCAATATGTAATAGGCATAAGATCCAGTTGATGGAGCAAGTTATTTGTAATACGTGATATTGTGATATTATGATATACATTGCATACATGCATTATTCTATATGATAATTCTTGTCTCACCTTAATCGACGAGCTATGGGAAACTCCCGAAGAGATATCTTCTTCAGTTAGCCGTGGGACAGCATAGAAGAGGTTCTCTTACGAGCACAAGGCTTGCATGCGTGACTATTCCTATATGCACAACTGTAAAAGGATTAAGTAAAGAAACTGTTCTGTGTTTGGCGATTATATACAAGCCATCTGCACTTGATCGTCGCCAGTTGCTATGGAACTTAAACAATAATGATCATTTGTATAAAAGAAAGTGTTTCGATAATTATCGCCGTGGGAGTTCTTTGATGACTCGCCATGCCTTTGTTAGACAATAGAAAAACCGACTTTTCCAAATCAGAAGATTGGCAATAACGATAAGGCCCTGTGTCAACTTTCATCTAAACGAGTGTAAATGCGTAATATTAATTTTAATATATACACTCGTGCATTCACCTTGCGCTCGCTAAACTAGTTTCGTAGCTCAGACCGGTTGGATCTTCCATTCTTATATATATATATATATATATATATAATTTAGGTCGAATGCTGTTGCTACTCTGAGTTTCACGCTATATGCGATCTTTAGGCAACGTGAAAGTAGCGTGAAACTCAGAGTAGCAACAGCATTCGACCTAAATTATATTATTCCGCTCTACCAACAATGGTATTGAGCGCTCTTAAACCTTACGCCGACTTTGTGATTTTACTGTCACATACTAGTTATATTATAGAGCACCGATGCGTTGATTCGGGGACTCGGATTCGATTCCCGGTTGGAGCAGTCAGATTTTTCGTACTATTTCTTATCCGAGAGGCTGTTCGCAATGCGAGTTATTAGTTCTGGTCCGAGGCGCAGCCAAGGATCGGAACTAATGACGAGCATTGAGAACGCTACTTCAAACACAGCCACGAGGATAAGAAATAGCTTCTCGTACGTTTTAAATATTATGGCGTCAAGGGATTACGACTTTTTGTCATTATCATTGAAAGAAAAAGAAAATTAAATTCAAAATAGAGAATATATTTGCGTGCGTGTGCATCCATGCATTGATATAACGGTATGCTAGCGTTGAGGAAGAAGAGAGCACCAAAAGATTACGAAATGTAATCCCAAAGATTACCCAGCTAAAATCTAATTGCCTAAAATCCCACAAACAACAATCGACAAAATTTTATTTCTTCTTACAAATTTATATTAACGTTTCCGCGGTCATACTAACCATTTCTGTCTTCAGACTTTCAACAACTGATACATCGAGCCCAAAGGCATTAGACTCGGCTATTGCATCGTAGCTTGCTCTTTCTTTCTTCCAGGATTCAAAAATACGAATACCCCACTGAGTTTTGTACTATCTTACTATCGATAGGAAAAGGTCATCGTAAGGTCCAACCATGTGTCTCACTCGTAAGGAATTTAACACGCAAACTAAGCGACCGGCGTATACAAAACGAACTCACGTCGCAACGCTCACGCTCGAACACTCAAATTACGCGACCATCGCTTGTAAAACGAGCCCACGTCAAAACGCTCATGGTTGAACACGCAAACAACACGACCTTTGTGGATAAAACGAGCCCTGCATGTCGCAACGCTCGTGGATGAACGGCGCAACTGCCTACGCGACCATTATATATAAAACGAATCCTCGTTGCAGCACTTATGGTTGAACACGCAGATTACGTGACGACGTGTGTAAAACTTAGCTCACGTCAAAACGCTCTTGGTGGAACACGCAAGTTACGCGACTATCGTGTGTAAAACGAGCTCAGGCCCATTGTTTAGTAACCGGGATGGCAAATCTCTAACTAGAGCGAATATCTCAAAAAGGCTACAGAACCTTTTAATGCGGGCAGGACTTCAGGGAACTTACTCGGGACACAGCTTTAGAATTGATGCCGAACTTCCTCCTAGCTACAATAGGTTAAACCAAACCTCATGAATTATTAATGATTAAAATCCTCTCCTTTGTATAGTCCTCATGGTACACAAGAGCTGTGAGTAGCTTCGCTACTTTAGGAAGTCGTTTGAGAGACTTTGCTCTATCTTGTGAAGATAAGATGTCTTCCTGTAGAGACTTGAGAACAACAGCGATGTTTGAAATATATACCTCTCATGGCTGTCCTCACGTCAATAGCTCAGTCAGTGGTCAGAGCGCCGATGCGTTGAATCGGAGACCTCGTGTTCGATTTTTCAGATTTTTCACATAATTATTATACATGTTAAAATCATGTCTTCATTTAAATGTATATATTTATTTTTTCCGGTCCGTGCCCTACTAAATCCTGCTTTCTGATTGGCTAACGACCGGTCCGTATGAGCCCATTCGACATAATTTCAGTTTTAAAATGATTGAACATATTGTAAGACATATAAGTGAGGTTTTTTTATCCGAAAAGAGACTTAACTCTCAACTAACTTGCAACCAAGCATTACTAGTATATATGACTGTCGTATAGGCAGTACATATATCAATCGAACCAGTACATCATTGTAACCTTCGCTTTCCATTTCTACTTCAAGCTCCCACATCCATTACAGCGATATGTAATGGTCATTTGATCCATCATTTGGTCCCTGATGAAAATCACTGTATATAAGTGATCAGGTTTCCTCATTAAAGATTATTTTGAATGAATGAATGAAAAATATATATATATATATATATATATATATATATATATATATATATATATATATATATATATATATATATATATATATATATAACAAAATTAGTTTTCATTAAAAAAATGGAGGGCTTCGAGCGGACCGCAATTGTACATTTCTCGTGTGAACAGGCACTTTCTCGATGCCCTAACTTTATAGAAAAGTATTTTTAAGCGTTAAACTGGATTACTTTTATTCGTACTGAATGACCCTATCACTTACATGCAAACTGTTCTCCCATGCAGTTTCAGCAAAGGCCATCCTCCATGCTTGGTCCAGTGTCACTACAGGAGGAAACAGGAGTGCCCTGCAGAGAAAAACTCGGGTGTTCGGCAGAGTCAAACTGGACAACACTCTTCTCACATGCGTATCAAGGTAAGCACTTTAATCGGACAACGATGACGAGCAGGAATCGTAACCACGGATCACAGAGATGAAAGACTCGTGTCGTGCGCTACCGCTGTGCCGGTCTTTCTTTTATATGTTTGCAACGATTCTATCTCGATTGTATTAACGGTGCTCTTTGCTGGCTGTCAGTAATGATACTCTGCCTAATATTTCACCCTTGTTCCGCCATCGCAACAATTAATGGACGAGGTTGAGCAAACCGGCAATTGTGATTTGTCAGTGGCGAGCAGATCAATTATTAGGGATCTTAGCCGATTTTACGACGCACTCATCTTAAGCTGGATTTCGATTAAGCGAATATAGTCGCGCGAATGACATTTCTATTGTACAAATTGAATAGTTTTCTACTTGGTTGCATATATACGTGCGCTCGTAAAACAAAATGAGAAAGTCGCTCGCGCGACTATATTCGCCGCTTAATCGAAATCCAGCTTTAGACGACGGTTACTAAACAAAATAAATTTTAGCATTGAAAGGAAATCACAGTTAATTGCTCATCGTATTAATTGCGTCTCGTAAATTTCCAGACATGCTTTAGACTTCTAAAACGCATCAATACGTTGAAGTGGATTCGATCTTAAAGTGCTTATAAAGCCAAAATGGGTTTTTGGTGATTCGGATAGAGCATAAAAAGTTAGTTAATAAGTTCTAGATTAGTTTTTACGTTAAACTTTTAGTTTCGGAGATATAAGGGCTCAAAGTCACAATTTGTGAAAAAAAGTAGCGCAGGCCGGGGGACTGGATCCGAGGAACGTGTTATGTTTCAATACTTATAAAAATATATTCCAATTCGAGTAGACAAGGTAACATCGTAAAGACACATCGTTTGGGCATTTTTCAATAAAAACTCTTAAGATAGCTGTCTTCTCCTATACAAAAGCCTAGTTGTTGTTGAAGATGGGTTCCTCGGATCCAGGTCCCTGTGTGTTATTTGGTGGCGCTACTTTTTTCCAAAAAAATGGCACAATTTGCATGTTTGAGCCGTTATATCTCCGAAACTAAAAGTTTAACGCAAAAACTAATCCAGAACTTATTAACTAACTTTTTATGCTCTATCCGAATCACCAAAAACCCATTTTGGGTTTATAAGCACTTTAAGGCGCGTTCACAGTAGCGTACTCGGTCTGGATTTCGACTGAGACTGGACTGATATCGGACTAACCGTTTGCGTTCACACCACTTTGGACTGGCTTTGGACTTCTGGCGAAAAATGCGTTGTGATGGGTCAGCATGAGTATATTCAACAAAATAAACAAAGCAAATATGGCGACAGGACAGTTGCTTTATTTTGTAATTTGTTTTTGAAGAGACCAAGAACACTAAACCGGAGAAAGTCAAAAGGCATTTGGCATTTCCTCTGCTATGTTATTAAACACTGTATTATTATGTATGCCTTGGTTGTCTAGTTTCCTCTGCACCTTTTCATTTCCCCAAACATTTATAAGAAGCGTAGTCTCTTCGTCAGTGCAGGGTGAAGAGCTGGCAAAACCGTAATGGGAAGTTCGTGGTACTGCAAAACGTTTTTAAAAACTTTAAAAAAAACTTTAAAAACTTTAAAAACTTGGTCGAGTCGAATCCGAGTCCTTTCTCATGAGACTACCTCAAATAGGTGGACTCAAAGCCAGTGCAAATCCAACCCAAATCTAATCCAAATTCAGTCCGGCGTTCACACTGTCGGATTCGCAATCCAAATCCAGTCTGGATCAGTCTGGGATGGTCTGGGTCCGCTAGTGTGAACGCGCCTTTAATCAACAGCTTATATGATCTGTCTTTGAGTTGACGTCATCGTGAAACCTCGACGACGCGGCATTCAAAATGCGAAACAAAGAGAATGCATAATTTGTAGTTCCAATAATTCAACGCCGTCCTTGTTCTGTTTACAACGCAACTCTGCCAGCATTTCCACGTCTTCAGAACGACGTGAACTCGCTGAGATGTGAGAGCTGTTCCTTAATCGGTTGACTTCAGCTCAAATACTACAATCATTTTAGCACTAGAACTGGAGCGTTTTGGAGGTCAAATTTACCATGGCTTCTTTCAAATACTTAAATTCACACTGCTTGTTAACGTTTTGAGGGCCGCGTCAACGAGGTCGCCGCGTATAGTAGATCTTAAAGACCCTAAAGCTGGATTTCGATTGAGCGAATACGACTCTCTTCTTTTGTCTTACGAGCGCTCGTGTGCAACCAAGTAGAAAACCATTCAATTTATGCAATAGAAAAGTCATTCGCGCGACTATATTCGCTCAATCGAAATCCAGCTATATACTATGCTCTGAGTGACGACGTAGAACAAGGACGACATTGAGATTACTCTCATGCAGGACTAAAGATGTATTATTCTCTTTATTTTGTACGAATTAATTATTTTCTTTGAAGAACGTCGTCGTAGATGAACGCGTTTTAAAATCTTAAGGTCCTATTTCCCGATATGCAGAGGCAAATAATTGATCTTTGAGACACTGACAAATCACGACTATATTTTGCGATAACCGCGAGTACGAGAATTATTTTATTATTCGATTTCGTTTTAACATCGTTTTACCTTTTCTGTGTTTTTGTCATTCTTCTAATTCCAAGTCACTTTGTATGGGAAAAATTGTTTTCAGAGATATAGGTTACTGCGCGTAAGCAGATAGTATTATTATTTACATCAAAAGCCAACGTTAATTACATCTTACGCGCATGCTCAGAACGTTATATTTGTAGGCAGTTATTTACAGCTGATCTATAGCGACGACAAAGCCAATCAAAATTGACAGAAAATATATTGAATAATAATATAATTTAGAGGATAAGTTATATGTGTTTCATTATTTATGTTAGTGTGTCTATAATACATAAGCAAGCAGCAGCTGCGTTCTTGATGAGATTATGCTGGTAAAATTGAAACAGCTGATAAACATATATCTTAATTTGAATCAGCTGAATGTAGGTTTGGAAACAAATGAGTAATATAAAAAGTGTTGCGCTGTGTAGGCGCGCTGTAGAAATCCAAATCGATACACTAAAAAGTTGTGTACTGCCGAAATAGTGTATATAGATCTAAAAGTCCAGCATATATAGACTAGACAATGTTTCCAAAACAAGGTTTCTGAAACAAAAGTTTCCAGTGTATATGTTAGATAGAAAAAAAAGATAGAAAACTTTATTTAAACACGCTGACCTCGTCAACCGTAGCTGATTTCCACGAGGGGCGTGAAAGGTTTGGTGTTGAAAGGTTTCCGCTCTAAACGTCAGTATTTCGTTCCTAAAATCTCGGCAGTTCACCTTTTCGCTTTGCTAAATAATATTATAAAATAACATGCATGCGTGTATGCTACGCAGGCTCTGATTGGTTGGATCAAGCCATCCAAACACGGAAATATCCCGCCAAAAATTCCTTAAGTTTTGCTGCTCGTTCTCTTGTATTATTTTATAAAAAAAAATACCTAATGGTTTTTCCGTGTTTGGATACTGTGATCCAAACACTTGGGAAGTTGCTCGGAAAAAAATACACGCCTCGCCTAGCGGCTCGTGTTTTTTGCGCTTTTCTCCAGTCACGCAACTTCTCGCGTGTTTGGGTCACAGTATCCAAACACCGAAACCATTATAGGTATTTCTTTAGTCTAACAGTCTATATCAAAACAATCTAACGGACTAACAGTAACAGTCTAACACTAACACTAACACTAACACAACACTAACACAACACAAACACAACACTATAACACTAATAGTCTAACACTAACAGTCTAACCATCGTCATCACCATCTTCATCGCCATTGTCGCAATCGTCGTCATTATATCATTACATCAATATCACCATCGACCGACTTCAAAGTATTTAAATCGTTTAAAAACAAACGCGTCGTATTTTGATAAAAAGAACCAAGTCTGAATCCAAATTTACGTAACACCGTTCGACATGTAATCTGAAGTTTGAAAATATACGTTAAATGTTTCAATATATATTGTCAATTACGATCACTCGCCATTTGAATACATACATACACCTTGTTTCTGTCCCGATCACCATATACTTCCTATACAGCCTGAGCTCAGATATTCCCCGACCAAGCCACTTCCGCGCACAGTGCTTGGTCAGATATTTCAATGTTATACTTTCTCAACTGCTGTCTTTTCTTGGAAATTCGCGTGAAATATCGAAAAGCAAAATCAACAAGGTCGTTTGGGAATTCTTGCGTCACCGCCATACAAAATCCTTCCATTAGTTCGAGGAATTGTAACGGAATTTCTACCACCTCCGGTTTAGCATTCGTGTCTGCTTCGCTTGTTCGTTCTTTCGTCGGAACATCGTTGGCTCGTCTCGGAATCCCCGAGACGTCGTGCTCACCGTCACTTTCACAGAAGTCGGTTTCGTAGCCATCTTCGATCTCTTCGACGGCCGTTTTATCCTCCATCGCGTCGTTTGTGCTAGTAAAATCTTGACGAACTTCGTATTCTGCCTGCGGCACGTCTGGTTTTTCTTCAATCTCGCTGTGTTCCAGCCAGATAAATCCCTCTACCACTTTCGCACAGTCCATTTCTTTGCCAACCTCTGAGGTCGCTTCGCTATCCTTCTCTTCGTTTGGCTGTAAGACGTTCACGGCGTCCTGAGGGTCAACCATCGACATAAAAAATTAATCAAATATCAAATCTTGTTCTCTTCCTCATGATAAACGAATATACTAAAATTATTTTTTAAACTTTGAAATATTTAACAATCGACGGTACCGAAAAAGATGACGACTGGTATATTTAACCATAATTCCTTGCGCGCAGTAAACTTTGAATCTCGTAGAAATAGCAGAGGATATAGTTTCAAAAAGATTAAGTTTGGTAAAAAGGAAGCTTTTACTTATTTAGTTAATGTTTACAAGGTAAACAATGTTTAGCTGTTATTACAGGTGATTTAAGGTCGCAAAGCATTCTGGTAAAATGTACAGCCGCCATCTTTTTCGGTACCGTTAATTACAACATGAATTCGTGTCGTATATGACCTCATATAGGACTGAAGCGAATGGTATAGCTATTTTTCGTGTTATTTTATCAAGTTTCAACTTCTTGCACTCTTGTAAATGATTTCGTAAACGAACCAAACAAAACCAAAGTACAATGTATTGAAAATGCCTGGAACTGACTTAGAAGATCGCGTAGGGAACTGAAACTGACGTACAAAATCGGCCATTCGGCTTCCATCTGATCCGCCCCAGTTTTACTTCACTTTTTGCCCACGCCAAATAACGCACGCTGATTGGTTACTGAGAGGTCCGGAATTTACTATATTGACCTTCCAGCCTATCGACTGCGAGGGCAATACGCTTTTTCCGGATCGGTACGTTTTAGTTGAAAGTTGATTTGAATGAAAATAAAAGAGAGCTAGGCATCTTCATTGAAAATACCGAGCAATAAAATGTTTCTTTTCTTTAAAGTTTTCAATCATCTAAAAGCACGGCAGATAAATGCCCAACTGATATAAAATTAAGCGAAACATACTAGTGAAGATAAGATAAACGGCATGTTCGGAAGAAGCAAACGAAAACAGTGTTAAAAAACAGAATAAAATTAAGCAAAAGCCATATAATCAATACTTTATTAACCTCGTTTGCTTGGTCTGTACTGGAAAGTTTTTGCCTTTGGTTTCATCGTATAAATCTCGCTCTTTCATCGCTCGGTCTGTACGAAAACCTCTCAGACAAATACTTTCCCGCATATACAGACCTCACATTCGGTTATAATAAATACTTTACCGTACAGACCAAGCAAACGAGGTTAATAAGACATTTATTATATGGCTTTTGGTTCATTTTGTTTTTAACGTTGTGTTTGTCTTCAGATGTTGCCGTTTACCTTACCTCTGAGCTTGTTGATTTCGCTTCATGTTTACACGCGTTACTGGTCGTTAGGCATTCATTTTCTTCACTTATAGATAAACAGCTTTCAAGAAAAGCAGCACTAATGTTCCAGGACGTGTTATTGTTCGAACATTTTCGACGAACATACTCAAATCCTCTTTTATTTTCATCTAAATCAACTCAGAAATTTTCCCGCCAAAACTTACCGGTCCGGAAAAGGCGTATTGCCCTCTCACAGCGCCGGGAGGGCAATACGCTTTTTTCCGGACCTCTCACGAACCAATCAGCGTGCGCAATCTTTCTTAGGCATATAATAATAAGTCTTTAATAAATACGATTTACTTTGAAAAGTATATTACCACGTTTTCAACAGCTTCCCTCTCAGCAGATTCAATGGGTTCCTCTGGGATGTTTTTTATTTCCAGCTTTTCAGTAGTGTCACTTGACGTCTCAGTCTCTTGCCTTTTCGCTGGGGGTTCACTCGCTATTACTTCGCTTGGCTTTTTGCCATCCAGGGAAACACCACACATTACAAGGTTCTCTGCATTTCCAAAGCCACTCGCATTTTCCTTGGCCGACTTCGCCACCGGAGAAACGTCTTTGGTAATCTTCCCCGTTTTGGTTTTAGGTTTTTTAACCTGGGTATCTTTTGTTGCAGCTTGCTCTGAAAATATCAAATTCGATGAGAATGTGATATGGCAGGGCTGTACCAATACCAGAAATCAACGACAAAATGGTCGCCTCTTGAAGGTTTATTTACATATATGGTTCTTAGAAAATGGCGTCCCATTTTACAGTGAGTTACATAGAGCGAAAATATTAAAATGAAGATTCTGCCATCTGCGTCCATTTAGCTCAAGGATTAGAGCATCTCACTATTGTCATCAGATTGTAAACATATGTAACCTTTGCTCTGCCATCGGAGTTTATATACCAATGGTTAGAGCATCTCACTGATTATCAGGTACGCGTTCTGTAATCCGAACTAGCATTTTCTTGACAGGTTTGCCTAAACATCTAACCTAGAAAATATGGAATTGCAACATACCTTTGTCATCCCCCATGGTCTGTGCTGTCTCGTCAGTTCCAGCAGGTGTGTCTGTTTCTAAACCTTCCTTGTTGTCCTTGCCCTCAGTCCTCACTAGAGATCCTGACGTATCATCCTGAGTTTTTTCTGGATCATCAACTGCCTTAGACGTTCCTATTTGATCTTTAATTTCCACTGCTGCTCCCACGTCAGCCTCACCACTTTGTTCTTTGGTCTCCGCAACATTTTGCACATCAATTTCAGCAATTCCGCCACCTTGGGCCTTCGTCTCCGCTGCTGTCACTTGTGACATGTCCATTTCTGTGTCCACATCGACATCACTGATTTGATGCTTTGCCTCCACTGCTGTCTCCACATCAGAGTCCCCAACCTCACCAGCTTGATCCGTTGTTTTCATTACTGTTTCTGTGTGAGCGCTTTTCTCTTTAGTTTCCACGACTATCACTGCGTCAACTTCACCTGCTTGATCCGTCGCTTCAATTGCTGAAACTGCGTCACCGCCTTCATCCTTAGTTTCCACAACGGCCCATGTGCCAACTTCGCCAGCTTGATCCTTAGTTTCCACTACTATCCCTGGGTCGGCGATTTGATCCTTAGTTTCCACGATTGTCCCTGCGTCACCACTTCTATCCTTAGTTTCTTCCACGGTAGCCTCACTAATCATCTTAGACGCAATAACGTCGCCGTTCTGGTCTTCAGTCATAACAATCCCAGCAGTCTCAGCGCACTCGGCATTCCCACCAGATGCACTAGTTTTCGCCGCTAGCATTTCTTCAGCTGTCGTATCTTGTTTGGCATCCACGGCAACACCACTGAATTCAATGTTAGGTTCAACTTTTTCGAGTAATGCCTTCTCTGTGTCTCCTTCGCTCTGCTCTTTTTCTTTGGCGAATTCAGATTCCACTCCATGTGAAGTATCTCCTTGTTCCAAGGTTGGCGTTCCTGTATTAACACTTGTTCCATCTTTTTCTCCAACACTGCTACCTGAGGTTACGGTTTTCGATTCGCCAGACTCAAATTGCCTCCCTTGTGCTCCGTCTGCTTCATCCTCGACGCCTTTGCTTTCCTCCGTGGATGTTCCCCGTGCGTTCTCGGCGTCTCTAGTTTTATCTGTGTCATCCCCAACACTACCAGAAACTACGTTTTCTTCAATGGTCTTTCCGGATGCATCGAGATTCCTCAATGGTTCCTCGACATTTTCTGATGTTGGTTCTTCAACGATCTCATCCTTGCTGCCTGGAATTGCATCTGATGTTTCAGTTTTTGTTACTTCATCTATCTCTGAATTTATTTCTTCGATTGGACGAGAATTACTGGCCCCTACTACTCCTTTGGTATCGCGACTCCCAATCTTAGCCCCTTCAACTTCTTGGGAAGGCATTTCAATTTCATCTGTTCCTTTATCGCCATCTTGCATTCCTTCGCCTCCTACGCTATGTTTCGTGGCATTGTCTCCACTTAGTTCATCGCTCGTATTATTTGATTCTGTTGTATCGTTGACTGGCTCCGATAAGCTATTAGAAACACTGTCATCGCCTAATTTGACTTCTCCAACTTCTTTAATTCCTTTGTCTTCTGTAGCACCCTGCCCTTGCGCTTTGTCAACATCTTTGCCGCCAGTGTTATTATCTTGTTCCTCACTTGCGTCTTGTTTTAGGTCCTCCTTCGGCTCTATGTTAGTTTTACCATCTGCCTCTGATAATGTCTGCGTGTTGGTTTCACTAGATTCCTCTTCTCGAGTTTTGCCGCTAATCATCTGCGAGGTATCACTAACTTCATTCGCCTTATCTGTAGTCTCATCTTCTGTTTCTTCAACACTTGTTTCGGCATTCTTTTGTTTTCCATCACTGGCAACCTTGTCACCATCACGGACAACCTTTTCACCATCACTGGCAACCTTTTCACCATCACTGGAAATCTTGTCACCATCACTGGCAACCTTTTCACCAACACTAGCAACCTTTTCTCCATCACTGGCAACCTTTTCTCCATCACTAACATCCTTTTCATCATCACTGGCAACCTTTTCGCCATCACTGGCAACCTTTTCACCGTCAGCAACAACCTTTTCACCATCACTAGCAACCTTTTCACCATCACTGGCAACCTTTTCACCATCACTAACAACCTTTTCACTATCACTAAAAACCTTTTCACCATCACTAACAACCTTGTCGCCATCATTAACAACCTTTTCACCATCACTAACAACCTTGTCACCATCACTGGCAACCTTTTCACCATCACTAACACCCTTTTCACCATCACTAACAACCTTTTCACCATCACTAACAACCTTGTCACCATCACTGGCAACCTTTTCACCATCATTAACAACCTTTTCACCATCACTGGCAACCTTTTCACCATCACTAACAACCTTTTCACCATCACTAACAACCTTTTCACCATCACTGGCAATCTTGTCACCATCACTGACAACCTTTTCACCATCACTGGCATCCTTTTCACCATCACTGGCAACCTTTTCACCATCACTGGCAATCTTTTCACCATCACTAACAACCTTTTCACCATAACTGGCAACCTTTTCACCATCACTGGCAACCTTTTCACCATCACTGGCAACCTTGTCACCATCACTAACAACATTGTCACCGTCACTGGCAACCTTTTCACCATCACTGGCAACCTTTTCACCATCACTAACAACCTTGTCACCATCACTAACAACCTTTTCACCATCACTAACAACCTTTTCACCATCCCTGGCAACCTTGTCACCATCACTGGCAACCTTTTCACCGTCACTGGCAACCTTTTCACCATCACTGACAATCTTGTCACCATCACTAACAACCTTTTGATCATCACTAACAACCTTGTCACCATCACTGGCAACCTTTTCACCATAACTGACAACCTTTTCAGCATCACTGGCAACCTTTTCACCATCACTGGCAACATTTTCGCCATCACTAACAACCTTTTCACCATCACTAACAACTTTGTCACCATCACCAACAACCATTTCCCCATCACTGGTAACTTTTTCGCCATCACTGACAACCTTTTCACCATTATTAGCAACCTTTTCACCATCACTAGCAACCTTTTCACTATCGCTGGTAACTTTTTCACCATCACTAACAACCTTTTCACCATCCCTGGCAACCTTGTCACCATCACTGGCAACCTTTTCACCGTCACTGGCAACCTTTTCACCATCACTGGCAACCTTTTCACCATCACTGACAATCTTGCCACCATCACTAACAACCTTTTGATCATCACTAACAACCTTGTCACCATCACTGGCAACCTTTTCACCATCACTGGCAACCTTTTCACCATCACTGGCAACATTTTTGCCATCACTAACAACCTTTTCACCATCACTGGCATCCTTTTCACCATCACTAACAACCTTTTCACCATCACTGTCAACCTTTTCACCATCACTGACAACCTTTTCACCATCACTGACAACCTTTTCACCATCACTGGCAACCTTTTCACCATCACTGGCAACCTTTTCACCATCACTGACAACCTTTTCACCATCACTGACAACCTTTTCACCATCACTGACATCCTTTTCACCATCACTGGCAACCTTTTCACCATCACTGACAACCTTTTCACCATCACTGACAACCTTTTCACCATCACTGACATCCTTTTCACCATCACTGACAACCTTTTCACCATCACTGACAACCTTTTCACCATCACTAACAACCTTTTCACCATCACTGACAACCTTTTCACCATCACTGACATCCTTTTTACCATCACTGACAACATTTTCACCATCACTGACAACCTTGTCACCATCACTGCCAACCTTTTCACCATCACTGGCAACCTTTTCACCATCACTGACAACCGTTTCACCATCACTAACAACCTTTTCACCATCACTGGCAACCTTGTCACCATCACTGACAACCGTTTCACCATCACTAACAACCTTTTCACCATCACTGGCAACCTTTTCATCATCACTTGCAACCTTTTCACCATCACTGGCAACCTTTTCACCATCACTGACAATCTTGTCACCATCACTGGCAACCTTTTCTCCATCACCAACAACCTTGTCACCATCACTGGCAACCTTTTCACCATCACTGGCAACCTTTTCACCATCACTAACAACCTTTTGATCATCACTAACAACCTTGTCACCATCACTGGCAACCTTTTCACCATCACTGGCAACCTTTTCACCATCACTGGCAATATTTTCGCCATCACTAACAACCTTTTCGCCATCACTAACAACCTTTTCGCCATCACTAACAACCTTTTCACCATCACTAACAACTTTGTCACCATCACCAACAACCATTTCCCCATCACTGGTAACTTTTTCACCATCACTGACAACCTTTTCACCATTATTAGCAACCTTTTCACCATCACTAGCAACCTTTTCACTATCGCTTGTAACTTTTTCACCATCACTGACAACCTTTTCACCATCACTGGCAACCTTTTCACCACTAACAATCTTTTCACCATCACTGGAAACCGTCTCCTCTTTATCGCCAGCTTTGTCTTTTCCGCGTGATCTGCTGTCGTTGTCAGTTATACCTCCATCTGTCTTCGCATCATTTTTGAAGCTACCAGTGCTCTCATCTACGCCAGAACCGTTTTCATTTTCCAACAACTTTGCCCCATCGCTTCCCATTGTAGCTTCAGAATCATTTTCCTCCGTAACTCCCTTAGTAGTATCGTCAACACTCACATTTTGATGAACAGTATTGAAAGGTAAATCTTGCCTGGAGCCGTTTGTATCGTGACTGTGGTCCTCTGTTGTAGGATTGATTAAACTTTCATCTTTCTTTATGTTTTTGTCATCTTTTCTGTCATCCTCCTTCACCAGTTCATCCTCCTTTTTCAACACGAGTTCGCTAATTTCTTCGTCATTCACTGGAACTTCATTTGTGGTTTCACAATATTTAACAGGTTGGTTATTCGTTGCTTCAGAGATCTTTTCCGGGACTGTCTCCGTTTTCGAAACAACGTCATCTTTACCAGTTGCCTGAGACCTCACGTCCTTTTCTGTGGGGCTATCTCCAGCTTCTGGGCTCCTATAACTTGTGTCGACTAAACTATCGGATTCAGCAGAAGGATCATTAAATTTAGCGGTATCAACGTCGTCTTTAGATTGAATGATATCAACAGCATCTATAGCTGTAGTGGTTTCAATCTTTGAAGACTCTCTGGCTGGATTATTTCCTTCACTGTTGTTAGCTTCATCAGGACTGTTCAATATTTCATCCTTATTTGAGCTGTCGGGATCTTGTGCTTTTGAATTATCGATAGCATTCTTTGTATCAGCTTTGGGACAGGTTATAACATTAGAAGCATTGCTACTTTCTTGTGAGTCAGCTCCGGGGCTTTCTTTTTTTGTGTCTTCATCATTTGCACTTGCGTTGTCATTTTTGGATGTGTTTTCTGGTGGAGTTTCTGAAGCCGAATTCTCATAATCATGTTTGGTCGACGATTCGTCAATCGTGGATACTTTGTTGTCTGTACCTTTATAATCACAGAAATTACAACTTGTAAAACGGTATGAAAAGTTATAAAAGGTTTGTTGTGCTAATGATATATTGAGGAAGTATATTTTGGGTATATTACAAGTAATATTTGGCATTTAATTCACTCAATTAAACTATATGTTCTAATGATTTAGTGAAGGAAAATTTCGAGTGTTGGAATATATACATTTTAAGACCAAACCGGGACCAGTTGCGAAAAATGCAATTTCAAGGCCTTCCGGTTGGGATTGAACCCGCGACCCCCTGTGATGCTAGTGCAGTGTTCTGACCAATGAGCTACGGAGGCCGTTGCCGAGAGCCTAGTCACGAGTTCTGTATATATAGTAGTGGTATTGCCGGATAAGATTCTGGGTATATTATATATTCCAACACTCAATATATATATATAGTCTACCATGATTATTTATGAAATACAAGAGACGCGTGTAAAAATACAAGAGACGCGTGTAAAAATACAAGAGAGGCGTATAAAAATACAAGAGACGCGTATAAAAATACAAGAGACACGTGAAAAATACAAGAGACGCGTATAAAAATACAAGAGACGCGTGTAAAAATACAAGAGACGCGTATAAAAATACAAGAGACGCGTGTAAAAATACAAGAGACGCGTAAAAATACAAGAGACGCGTATAAAAATACAAGAGACACGTAAAAATACAAGAGACGCGAATAAAAATACAAGAGACACGTGTAAAAATACAAGAGACGCGTATAAAAATACAAGAGACGCGTATAAAAATACAAGAGACGCGTGTAAAATACAAGAGACACGTAAAAATACAAGAGACGCGTGTAAAAATACAAGAGACGCGTGTAAAAATACAAGAGACGCGTGTATAAACACAAGAGACGCGTGTGAAACCGACGAGGCAATATTTGAGTGTTTTAATAAATAGATTCTCTGCGGTTGCGTAGCATTAGAAGAGAATCGTTTTCCATGCGGTACGTTGTTGTCACATGTTATTTTATATATTCCCCAAGGATTACGACAGGTTCAGTCAGTTCTCCGTTGCTAGGCACACGCCGGACCTGACTAGCAGAGTAAACTTATTGTAGAAAGAGAACCATTATTGGTATCAAAGACAGTTTCAATTAATTAAGCATAGTTGAGGGGTCTTGAAACAGGTTTCCTACCGAATTTTTATTCTTCGTAAGGTTTTAGTGGTAGGGGTGCCGTCAAGTCCGCTCTGCGCGTGTCCACGTTTCTGTTTACATCGTTTGTTTACATTGCATTATATAAACATTGAACATGAAGTATTGCGGATTTGTTTTCCATGCTTGAGCTTTTCCGCCTAAAAAGCGTGTTATAAGAAGCTGTTCTGTTCCTGAATGTGGATAATATATCAAACTACCACGCGCGCCTTCGCCACCTTTGACGAATACTCGCTTTCGAACTGTCGAGGAGTCCCGCACGTTTGAAATATCGCACATGCGCAGAACGGACATTTTTGGGGGCATTACAGAATTTTTTATTTTAGTGTGGAGGCAGATTTTAGCAGTAGAATACATCATGCAAAATTTCAGCATAGGTTACCTGTCAAAATATGCCGATTTTGTATCGAGAAATGGTAGGTTTTGGTGGCGTCAGCAATTCGCGCGCATCATGCAGAATGGCGCGAGATTGGGTCAGCAACTCGTATTCCTCATACTGGAGGGTGCCATTACCAATGACAAAAAATGTCGTAATAAGTATGGTGTCATGGTCATTGTTGGCGCACGTTTGTCCAACGACTAATCAAATTTGTTTGATATGATAACTGTTTCGATAAATCATCTATCCCGGTGTAAAATGTACGCCAGAATGACAATCCGCGTACTTTCTGTATATTTTACAACAGTCTGTTGGCGAATTGTTAGGCGGAAAATGCTTTTACGTGTAATAGTCAGTGTTCTTTCTCGTTTTATGCTTTCAGGTGGTTTCTTAAGCAACCTTTTTTTACCAGATGACATTTGACACAGTATCAATAAAAAATAAACGCGTTTTTAATTTGTAATTCCTGATATAATTCGTGTTTTAATGTTTAGTGGGTAACATCATCCACTCTAGACCACTCGTCGGCCGGCTTACCTTTTAAAAAACAGTAAGAGGCAGATTTTAGCAGTAGAATACATCATGCAAAATTTCAGCATAGGTTACCTGTCAAAATATGCCGATTTTGTATCGAGAAATGGTAGGTTTTGGTGGCGTCAGCAATTCGCGCGCATCATGCAGAATGGCCCGAGATTGGGTCAGCAACTCGTATTCCTCATACTGGAGGGTGCCATTACCAATGACAAAAAATGTCGTAATAAGTATATGGTGTCATGGTCATTGTTGGCGCAAGTTTGTCCAACGACTAATCAAATTTGTTTGATATGATAACTGTTTCGATAAATCATCTATCCCATCCTTGTGGAGTTGTGCGTGTACACATAGTGGTGTAAAATGTACGCCAGAATGACAATCCGCGTACTTTCTGTATATTTTACAACAGTCTGTTGGCGAATTGTTAGGCGGAAAATGCTTTTACGTGTAATAGTCAGTGTTCTTTCTCGTTTTATGCTTTCAGGTGGTTTCTTAAGCAACTTTTTTTTACCAGATGACATTTGACACAGTATCAATAAAAAATAAACGCGTTTTTAATTTGTAATTCCTGATATAATTCGTGTTTTAATGTTTAGTGGGTAACATCATCCACTCTAGAGCACTCGTCGGCCGGCTTACTTTTTAAAAAACAGTAAACACGTATCTAATATCTACTCAATATTCCCTTTTCTGTAAAATGTTTCTATAGATAAACAACATTCATATAACAAAAGTAACAAGTGCGCACTTTATATATCTCACCTGAGGTAGTAAACGAGATAAAATGTCATACAACCGAAAATAATTTCATACGTCCTCCGCATGTAGACAACTAGTGTTGAAGGCTTTTAGAATTTTGTGGAAAGTTTTCTGGACATAAAGAACGTAGTTACAGTTTGTTTCAAGGTTTCGTTTTTGAAGAGGGAAATGCTGTACTGTGTTGCTTTTGGCTGTATCTATCAGGACACGAAAAAAGGACTGCTGCAGGCAGTGGCATAGGAACCGCATTCCATGCGAGTGTGGCCTCATGGTATATATCGGTGAAACGGGCAGGAATCTCTCAAAGGCCCGTTGCGCAAAAGCTCAGGCTTAGTTTGATGAATGTGCTGTGGCCAAACACGCTTGGGAGTTCGACCACCATATAAAATGGGAGGAGTCTTCACTTCTAGCTAGCGACAAGTATTACAATTCACCCGAAGAATGAGAGAATCTATCGAAATTGTGAAAAATCCTACGATTTCACTCGGAGGGTTAACTGCTAAACAGCACATGGTTAGCTCTCTTCAGTAAACAATCTTGATACCTTTCTTTAATTTAAATGTGCGAAGTTGATCGTCCAGGTTGTTGTAGTCTTGAGAAAGACTATTGTTGGTGACTGACGTTTCGACGGCCTCAGCGGCGGTCATCTTCAGAGTCTAGTAAAGCGCGTGTTTGTCAGGGTTTGCCTATATACGTCTGGTTCATTATCCGCGCTCGGATCAGTCGTCTACAGGTGGACTGATAGCATCTTTAGTGTTCAGTAATTAAATAATTAGGATAAACGTTACTACGCCATTGTAATCTTAAGTAATTTTAGGCCAGGTTTACACTAGTACGGTACGGTAAGTGATCCGGAGTAGGTTGGCGTACCGTTGTGAAATTTACGTCTGTTTACACTACAAAGGACAAAGCGAGGTTTTTCGTTGACATCAGCAGTGTTTTTACTACGCACATGCGTATTGCCCCGGTTCTACTAAACACCGTCCGGCACCGTTCGGGACCGACAGCGAAAAGCTGATGTCAAGCATGTTTACAAGCCGTTTTCTTTTTCGCCGGAAACTGTCCGCACTCGCGATTGCAGAGAGGTTTAATGCTTGCATATAACCATATAAACCAGCTAAAATTATTAAAATTGCTGCCGATAAACAACCAAAATAACGTGGCGCCAGTTTTTCCCGCTAACATTTTAAACGCGTATGCAAATGCATATGTTATGCATAGTGATTTACGTTATGCGTAGTGATTTACATCCGGGGTGCTTGGCGTAGTGACTCACATACAGTGTAAACACAACAAAGAAACGTATTGATTTTTTAACGGATCAGTTACCGTACCGTACTAGTGTAAACCTGGCCTTAGTTGATCAACTCTATTCAGTTTATATGACGGGATGTTGGCATTTGATCTGAAGAAGACCGGAGTCAACAGGTCGAAAGCTCAACAAGAAATAATAAACGTGCAGGTGTACCCAAAAGTCAAACCTTACTACACATTCAACTTTCTAAATACATTTAGCTACGGGTGAAAAAAACGCAGAACTGGATAATTGTTACCCTCCTCCGCAGGCAACTCTATGGCTTCTTTCCGAGTCAAATCGCTTTGCTGGGATTGCAGGAAAGTATAGGGATTGTGAAGGGATTGATTGACGAAGAGGGGACAGCAAGCATTGGAAGCTATATGACTCGGGAAAAAGAAGCCACAGAGTTGCCTGCGGACTGCATGAAAAAATGGATTTACTCAAATTTACAACTGCGCAAATATGGAGCAAATTTATTCAAATGTTATATTTACTATAGGAGTAAACATGGTAAATGCCGCATTTGCTTCATATTTGCTCAAAAGTGAGCAAATGCGGCGTTTACCAAGTTTACTCCTATGGTAAATGTAATATTTCAATAAATTTGCTCCATATTTGCGCATATTGTAAATTTGAGTAAATCCATTTTTTCGTGCAGTTAGGAGGCTAGATAATTGTAAACATTACTGATTTAGTTTTTACTATAACTAAGGTATTTTAATAAACGGTCTATCTGCAGTCAATTGAGTCGCTGACACACAATGGATACAGACTACGTCAGAGACACATGAAGGTTATTTTATCGGGATTCAGAAGCTTTACAAGAACAAAAACCCTAACCGTAACCCAAATAAAAACTCTAGTCCTAATCCTGAAATAAAGGAATACTAACCCTACTTTTAAACTAAATATTTCAATAATGCAATATTCTGTGTCCGGTACACGAAGTATAGCAACCCTGATGAAGCATCGTATTTTACCTTGTTCTTTATCTGTTGTTTCATCAGACTTTTCCCCTTGAGTAGATGTTACATGACTAGCTCCACTTTCGCCACTCTCGCCTCGATCCTTTTTCATCTCCAAACCTCCTGTACGTTCCAACGTGACCTCATGCTGATTCACATTGTTTCCACTTGCGATTTTCTCAGTTGACTGTTTGTCGTCTAACGACTCCATTCCATCTGAGAATTATTACTTTATTCCGTTGCGGCGACTACAACGACCGAAAATAACAGATAATTGCATTAATCATGACGTCATTAATCTTTTAGAACGCGCAGCCGCGTAATTGCGCAAGGAAACTAAGGCGAGACTAAAGACTGTTTGTCAATTACGTCCGCGCGGGCAAAGCGGTCGCGCGTTCAACTTCCAAAGCGAACTCGAGCATCGTACGCATTACCCGCTTCTTGAGTTCGCTTTGGAAGTTAAACATTTTTAACTTCCAACGCGTGAACGCGCGACCGCTTTACCCACGCGGGTAAAGCCAACATAATGAAACAGCGTAAATAAACCTCTCTATAACGTTATCGAAACCCGAGTGACGTAATAAAAACGCGAGAGAAGTGTAGGGAGAAGCACGAGCCGCCGCGAGTGCTCTCACTCGTCACTGACGTCTTTCCGGTCTCCGTAGCCTGATCGAGACCGGCAAGCTGACCAATCACAGCGTGCGTAGAGTAAAATTATTTTATAAAACATTTTGGAAATTGAATGAAGTAATGTGGAGAAATTTTCACCAGACAAGAGACGAAAATGTCCTTCGCCATTATTAAGTTGTCGCTTGATCGGCCCGCAAATTCTAACCAGTGGTCTGCTTTCGTGACGTCATCCAATCAACCTTGTTCTTGTTTCATGTTGCATGTTGCATGCTAGCTGAATTTGATTCGCTTTCTTGACCTTTGTACACTGCATGACTTTAAATGTCGTCAAGTGACAGTGATAATATCTACAATATGTAAAACCGTATCTAGAAGTCTCCCTGTTGAATGGATGACGTCACAACACGCACTCGACCCATTACTTTCCGAGTACTTGCTGGCGACGAGCGTAGAAAAGAAACGTAGAAACTGAAATAATATAGTTCTTCAAATTCGAATTGGAAAAAAGCTTTTGAGTACGTAAATACCCGGTAATTAGGCAATAAAATTAGAAAGTTATAACTCTTTTCAAGTTTTCACGTATTTTCATCGCAGTAGCACTTTAAAAGCCTCGACACGCGCGCAACGCGCATACTTCGCTTTCATGTGACATCATCGAAATTCAAAAATATAATTTATATGATAAAACCTACAAACCTTGTCGTTTGTCGTTATACATGTTTTACAGACTGTTACTATGAGTCTCTGTCTAAAATTTTAGGTTTATTCAATTCAATCTTCAGTTAACTGAAGAAAATATTCGTGTTCGTGGGCGCCGTCAAGTTATGGTGCACGCGTGAAATTGGAAGAGCACGAAGGAAGCATGATATTAATAAAGCATGATATTTGGGCCCGGGCCAAATAAGGGGCCCGAAACGATAACATAATATGCAAATGATAACATATGCTAAATTTAGCATAAATGGTGATGTCTAATGACGGTGGATGACGGTCATGAATCAGGTGGATGACGGTCAATGACGGTGGATGATGGACAATGCATGATGGTGGATGATGTCTAATGTCTAATGACGGTGCATGATGTCTTGGTGGGTGATGTCTAATGACGGTGGATGAATTATAATGACGGTGCATGATGTCTAATGACGGTGGATGATGCTCAATGACGGTAGATGATACTCAATGACAGTGGATGATGTCTAATGAGGATGATGTCTAATGACGGTGGATGATGGTCAATGACGGTGGATGATGTCTAATGACGGTGGATGATGTCTAATAATGGTGGATGATGGTCAATAACGGTGGATGATGTATAATGATATAAATTATGTGTATTGATGCATACTGATGCATACTGATTTATAATGTGAAATACATAGAAGAAGCAGGGTCACCACAACAGTTAAACGCCAATTACAGTGGGCCCTTACAAAAATAAAATAATAACTAATAACAGCAAGTTATGGGTTCGGCGAGGCTTCGCGATGTTGGTTGCTCTTTAGGCAGACAGTTTTCCAAGTTCGAGGATTGTCAACATTGTAACAAGATAATAGAGCCTAATAAGATAATAGTCTAATAGTGACTTCTTAATTTTTTTAAAGTTTAAATGATCTAGCCTTAAGTGTTCAGGGAGAACGTTCCAAGTCCTAGTTGTTCAAATAAGAAATGAGTGATTGAAAGTAGTTGTTTTACATTTACGTTGACGGAATTAGATTGCATTGACATTTGCGGAGGATCTAGTAAGCCTTAAGGAAACAAGACGTTCGGGTAGGATATGGCTTGGTATAGGTACAATGCCATTGATGGCTTGAAAGAGGAACAGTAAGTCAAGATACTCGTGCCAGTAGGAAAGTGGAAACGAGTCTGTCTTCGTAGGATTATTCGCAGAAATGGTAGCTTCAAGATAATTGTTGATGATCTGGTCGTTATAAAACATTTTATATGAAGGAAAGCATTTTAAATGTATTCGTAAAGTCACTTACTAGTCATATTAAATTCATAAAAGTATTGAACTTAAATCTCGTCCCAGTTTGTTTGGACGAGCCCTATGTGCATAATGCGATGTATTTGATTGGACGCATGACAAATTTTCATTCTCCGGCTTATCGAAAAACTTGGATATCAGTTCCAAATTTTCTAATTGCGATACTGTTCATGAATAGCTGAAGAATCAACAAGTTTGGATATATTTTCGCTTTCCGAGTTCCGACCGTTTGGCGACGACCAACATGTTACCGCTGGGTTAGTGGTGTTGGCGGGCTCGACTATCTAGTGCGCACCCTCTGGTGCGCACCATAGTAAAAGTGAAATGGCTGATGATTTTGAAAATTCAATTCGTGCTCTATTTTGAAGGTATTATCAATTTACTGTGCTTATTAAACTAGACAAAGTTTAGACATAACCGCATGTTTGTTCCGTCGAATGTTGTTTTTAGGCGGTTGAAGCATGAAAAATAATTAAAAATGAAGATTTAAACTCGGGTCTCGTGGTCAAATTTTTTGAGAAATATCTGACTACTTTGAAACCATCTACATAATTCTGGTTTATGATTCGATGGCGAATGTTGACATGCGTGTACAGTTTACTCATACACCAAGATCACAATCGTATGCGAGGAAAAGGCCTTTTAATAACGCCTTTTGACAATTGACTTTAGTACCTTGCCTTGATCAGTTTAATAACTACAAAACATCGTATGCAACAAAGAAACACTCTTTCTGGTGCTATAATCAAGTCTTCAGGATTGTATTGGAAATGTTCATCCTGGACATTTTAGGCAAACATTATTGCACACTTGCCAGACTGGAAAGTTTGTAAAATGCACAACTCATGATATCAAATTTTCAGTTGCCATTTTGCATTAGCCTGTGTACAGCCTGAATATACACCTGTAATACAGTCTGAAAACTCGCACGATAACTTGTCGACCCCCCACTGAGCTTCTCACATCTGAGAAGTAGATTTTGAGTGGTTTAGCCACAAAATGTTTCCCAAAAATTGCACAACAAATAATTATAGCAAAAAATTATGCAACTGAGATAAACTGGGCTAAAGGCCTGGTCACACTACACAGCGATAATACGATAACAATACATAAAAATCGTTAACCTATAAAATGTATGTTGAAACAATAATGATATCACCAACATACAATGGTAACATACTGTAGGTTATCAGTGTGATTGGGCCTTAACCTGGCTCATGATCCCTAAAAGATCAAATGCCACCCAAGTATTTGACCTGAGCATCCTATATTTTGTAATTTGTATGATAGAACATCTGTTTCACCATATTTCTGTAACTTTTATATTACTTCCTGATTTTAGATTGTCAATCAGTTCATGGCTAGATGCAACAAATGGACAATTAATTTTTTAACACATTAAGTAAGTTCACTTCATATATTTCTCAATTACTGTATACTGTACAAGTAGATACCTGTAGTGTAGTATTATTATATGCCTAAAATTGTAACAACTTTCTTCTTTATTTTGGGTAGTGACCATAATGCTCAACATCGATTACCTGTAACTTGGTCAAGCTTCTTATTACCAGTAATCAAAGTTATTGAACACAGACGTTACTCTGGTAAATATACATTTAATGTTACCTGAAGGTATTTTCCATGTGATTGAGAAAACTGATGTTGCATGTTAAAAAGAATAGAACAAAAAAAGAACAAATTATATTTTAAAGTATTAAAATCATTTAAAGGATATAGCATTAGATTTGGTTAATTTGAATTACTCTTGCTGATTGCCAAGTGCTTTCCTATTATAAGTTTTATTTTTTTTAATTTACATCGGTTTTGTCAGTCATTAGAAAATAGAATTTCTATAGGTAATCAATAATATGAATCGCAAGTGCAATTAAGGATTTGTTTAAGGGAGAGAGGATTTACTTAATTCAGAATAATATTTTTAAAAATTATCTACATGTAACTGCTGCAACTGGGAATTGAACCCATGGTTTCTGGTCTACTGTAAAGCCTGGTTTCCATATGGTCGCTGCGCTGTCTTTACAGTCACCAAAGTGAAGCAGTGAAGCGTGTTTCTTTTGTTATGACAAAAGAAACACGCTTCACTTCCGCGACCGTAGAAAGCGTAGCGACCATATGGAAACCAGGCTTTAACATTACAGTCAGCAGTTTCCAGCACTGTTCTTTTCCCAAGAATTTACACCACAAGTGATATTTGCCAAAATTGTACAGTACAAGCCGTTATGCAAGTGTAATTTTCCAATATAATGAGTTAGTATCCTTAATTGCACAAGCAAGATCATATATACAGTATAATTATTATCATGCATATTTATTATCATGCATGACAAAATTACATTGTCCAATTTGTCAAATATTTATTTTCATCTGAAGGTTTGTTAAAAGGTTTGTTTGAAGTTATTGTTTGCCAAGAACCACAAACAATAACTAGATTATGCTATCTCACAGAAGCCCTGATTAACTTATTGACAAGAAAATTTCATGAAAATGACTAAACACAACCAAAAGGCCATCTTAATTTACTAAATACAGTACCGTACTCACATACTTACTGAGCGAATCACAAGTACAGTACCATATTTGACTGGTTAAGTGTTCATGCTGGCCGTAAGCGCCCATAACCTGTTTCTAAAAAAGTAATTTCTAGCACCTATTTTTAAATATTTGCTCAATATCTGTGTGGTGTCTGCATAAGTACGCCTTGCTTTTAACCAACCAAAATTAACAAATTTGGATGCAGACAAGCAATAATAGTAAAAGTTCCCAGTGCCTCACGTAAATGGATTATCATTAAACCATTTTAACAAATAAGTTTGAAAATGCAGTTAGTGTATGCCACAAGTTTAGGCAATACATAGTTGAAGAGTAGGTGAATGTTGTTGAATAGCAGGAGAGAAATCGACGCAATGTTTTGAAAACCATGCGATGTGTTGATTGTAAATGAGTTCCAGTGCCCCACATAAGTGCCCATTGCTCTTGACTTGTAAATGCCCATTGCTTGCATAAGTGCCCATCGCTCTTGTAAACACCCAAATGTTGCTTGCATAAGTTACCATTGCTCTTGTAAATGCCCATCGCTCTTTTTATGCCCATAGCTTGCATAAATGCCCATTGCTCTCGTACAGTAAATGCCATTTGTTTGCATTAGTGCTGATTGCTCTTGTAAATGCCCATTACTTTCATAAGTGCCCACCACTCTCATAAATTGCCATTGCTTCCACAAGTGCCCATTGCTTAGTAAATGCCCATTGCTTGCATACATGTAATTTCATAAGTACCCATTGCTCTTGTAAACGCCCATTGCTTGCATAAAGTAAGTGCCCATCACTCTCGTAAACGCCCGTTGTTTGCATAAGTGCTCTCACAAATGCCCATTGCTTGCATAAGTGCTCTCACAAATGCCCATTGCTTGCATAAGTGCCCATTGCTTGCATACCTGTAACTGCCCATTGCTTGCATACCTGTAACTGCCCATCACTCATGTAAGTGCCCACACATAAACGCCCATCGCTTGCATAAGGGCAACTGCTTGTGTAAAGGCACATCCACTTGTTTTGCTGAAAATTAGAAAGGTGGTTGGTTGGTACTTTACTGGTCAGATATGGTACTACAGAGTATACTTTGCATTAATTCACACCTTTATCAATGTCTTTCCTATAAAGAACAATGGGAAAGCTTCATTCCAAATTTTCTCAGACTGCATTCATGTTTAAAAATTGTTTTAGAGAATTTTGAATTACATGTACTAGCATAACACAATCCCTAGGAAATTATTTAAAACAATGTCATTACACATGGCAGCCATTTTTTACCATGGTAACATTAATTTGTGCCCTCTTGAGTGCAATTAACATAATCATTGCATCCCTCTTGACCAATCAGAATGCAGTAATTTTGTCATGCATAATTATAATAAAAAAAAACAACTTAATTTGCATGTTTCAACTAATCGAGTTGGTAGTTGTTGTTATTAAATATTAATTTTTGCCATGCTGAATTTTTTAATAATGGAAAGTGGAACATGGATATATTAGGTTAAACTGAATAAGATACTTAGACTTTCTAAAAGTTCAAACTTTTAAAAGTATACTGACATTGCTTATGTTGGGGTTTGCCCTTGCCACGTCTTCAGCTTCCAACATCTACTATCTTCCTTAACCCTAGTATCGCATGTCCTCATACACAGTCTTCCATGTGATCTTTGGTCATGCTCTTGTAGCTGACCCTTCCACCTCCATCCTTGCTACTGTAACTGTAGATCATCGCACTCCATACACACGCCACATACACTTTCAACTTCAATGATATGCCTCTTGCAGTCAGAATAGGTGCCGGCTTCCTAAACCTTTTCCATCCACTACTAGTCCTTGCCATCACTGAGCGCATCTGCTCCACCACTGGCATTTATCATGTACGTCCATCAGTCAACATAACATTTTCTCCATCTTGAAAGCCACTCCCCAATTCCTCTCCACATTTTAACATCTTGGCACCTGCAACTCACCACCATCAACTCTCTCAAACCCTTCACACTACAGGTGGTATCTCTTGTTTTCACCCTACAGTACACTTTCTTTCCACATAGCCAATCACATTCCTTATCAATTTTCCCTTTTCACTACACATCACTTTCAGCTTTCCTAAATTTCCCCTAAAATTACTAAATTTATTCCCAACGTCTTACAAGTTTGACTTAATGCATGTTCCACTTTGCATCAAAGGAGTGGACAATGATTTGAGAACCCCTAAAACCATTGAGAAGATGTCACTGTACAAAAACATCGGAAGACTTTAAGCTACATTGTAAAACTTTACATTATGCCAGGAAGACTTTACATTACATTGGAAGAATTACATTGCGCTGCAAGACTTCACATTACGTTGGAAAAGCTTACACTACATTGGAAAACTTTAAACTATGTAGTCTACAGTATGTTGGAAGACTTTACAGTATGTTGGAACACTTTACACTACTTTTGAAGACTTTACACTGCGTTGGAAGACTTTACACTACATTTGGAAGATTTTACACTACGTTTAGAAGACTTTACACTACAGTATGTTTGAAAACTTACACATTGAAGACTAATTACACTACTTTGGAAGACTTTACAATATATGTTGGAAGACTTTACACTACGTTAGAAAACTACATTAATTGCACTTCTTTGGAAGACTAATTACACTACTTTGGAAGACTTTACAATCCGTTTTAAGACTTTACACTACGTTTTAAGACTTTACACTACGTTGTAAGGACACCATTACTTCGCTACATCAAGACGACGTTGACAATTTCCACAAAATCAATGAACAGAACTGTGACATACAATTGACCAAAGTAATTGAGGAAAATGGAGCTGTTCCTTTTCTAGACTCTTGTAATATGCGACAAGAACAATCTAAAGACTAGTGTTTACAGAAAACCAACACACACTGGTAGAGTGGGTAGACTACTGGATGAATCATCCTGCTGTACAACCCAACACAATATACAAAGCAACAACCATCAAGACTTTGACAAGACGAGTATATACAACTTACTTGGGATTCAACCGAAACTCTACGCAACAAAAACAAATATTTTGGCATGTGTATTGCAAAACCAACTGCAATACTAACTTTATTGAACGGAACAACCACAAAAACAATGCGATCAACAAGACCAGCAGCTGTATAACTGACATCAGAAACTATTGATTAGCTGAATACAAATAAGCTACTACTGTAGAAAGAAATGAGGACAGAACTAATCACATTGCTATACTGTACACCACATACAAACGAAATGTGACATTGACTGGCACTCGACTGAATCTATCGCCTTTATGACAGACAAGAAATGGTGACTTACAGTACATAAGAAAGTTGGTATACCAACTTTGAAATATAAATCATTAAACAGATCACAACAATTATCAACACCTTACAAAAGACTTCTTCACATGCACCAACAAACAATAGGCCCACCTGAACGAACAATAGGACCACCACTGAACAATAGGCCCACCAACGAACAATAGGCCAACCAACGAACAATATTCCCACCAACGAACAATAGTCCCACCAACGAACAGTAGGCCCACCAACGAACAATAGGCCCACCAACGAACAATAGGCCCACCAACGAATATATATATATATATATATATATATATATATATATATATATATATATATATATATATATATATATATATATATATATATATATATATATATATATATATATATATATATATATATGCAAACCTGACAAACATGCTTTACTTGACTCTGAAGATGACCACCCATGAGGCCATGGGAACATCAGTCACCAATAATAGTCTTTCGCAAGACTACGACAACTTGGACGATCAACTTCACACTATGTTGTGCGACTTTACACTGTGTTGGAAGACTTTACACTACATGGGAAGACTTTACACTGCATTGGAAGACTTTACACTGCATTAGAAGACTTTACACTGCATCGGTAATATAGTAACACAATTGAATAGGGTTATTGCAATCCGTCAACACATTTTTGCTCTATGTACATGCATGTGTCATGTGAATGTCAGCATGTGCTATTACAAGTTTGGGTTTTTTGTTATCTCAAATCATTGTCTTTCCTTGTATTGGGTGTGTATTCGTAATGTAAGAGAACAGGTTGTCCTGGCTGTTGCAGACTGTCTTTTCAACAGGTACAGTAAGTAATTATACTTGTAGAAGAGATTTAACCTGACATTAATAGTTGTATTATCCAAAGAAATTTCCAAAGCCATTCTCTACACAACCCTTTTCGCAGAGGCATCTCTTAAAACACAACTGCTATGAACATTATAAACTATAATTAAGAGCTAAAAGCCTTACTGCTATAGACCTTACTGAGAAAATGTCAGTGAAGGCTAGGCAGGCAGGCATGTAAGATTACCATAAGAATGATAAAGAAATTGTATTTACCGGTATTTCCATTTATGCAAAAAACGTATAATGCCAAAATATTCTCTTTCTATATAACACTTGTGTGTTATTGTTAATAAATTATTTACTAACCTCTGTATAAAGACGTATTACCTAAAGACATTGTGAACTTCCTAAAAACACTATATTATTATTATAATAGTATAATAAAAATGTCGAAGTTTGCAACCAGAAAACCTGATTAGAACTAATTTGTAGTTTATCAATTTCAGTTAAGAATATAAAGAACTAAAAACTACAGGTTAACATTTAAATGTTGTTTTAATTATAATACTTTAATTGTTTACCAATTATAAAAACATATAAAAATAATTATTTCCCATCGTAAAAACAGTGTATAATATTATAATACTAAATAGTATAATAGAAATTTAGAAGTTTACAACCCAAACACCTGATTAGTACTAATTTGTAGTTTATCAATTTCAGTTAACAAAATCTAAAGCATTAAAAAAGCAGGTTAAATGTTATTTTAATTATATACTTATGATGAACAGCTTATATGTTAGCAAGAATTTTAGACAAAATGAATTTTAAATTAAAATATTCAGAATATATATAAAAACCAATACTCTCCTCTCTATATCCGTCCATTGTCTTTAGTTCTTTGGATAACACAACATTGTTTTTGGTAAAGTGTCTATCTAGTGTTTGGGCTTTCTGTAGACCTCTTTCGTAATGGCGACCAATTTGAATATTCCTTTACGTGCATCTTAATTAGCCTTTAGGGCCTTGTTTGTGTGTCGGCAATACAAACGAATCTTTGCTTCCTAACAACGTTATAAAGGCTAATAAATTTATTTGTGCATAAAAGTATATTTAAAATGGCAACCATTATGAAAGAAGTCTATACATTTATAATCTTTGACACTTTTTGATAAAATTGCTTAATATTATCATCAGCTAACTTCCTATTCATAGCAAGTGACGTCAACCCAGGGACGAACAAAAACGTTGCACAGTGATCGATTAAACGTTGAAATACGAAGACAGTTTGTGAATCGAACAATTTTTTTACAAACAGGTCGAGGGTCAGAGCAAACCCTGCGTATTTCACTGTTGAATCACTCTACGATGTCTTTGTGTATCCGGGTTGATGACACTTCCTGTGATTAGTAAACCAACTTTAGCAGGACGATTTCACACAAACTATCAAACAGAACTGGACAGACTTCCAAAACAAATACCAGCAAAAAATTGAACTACATGTATTACAACGCAACAAAAAACGAAACCGACAACGAAGTGGCAACAACGGGCGAGAAATATTTCTTCCTGCCCTCTAGACGAAACTGAAAACAAGTACTGTACTGTCTGTCAAACGAATACCGACCGAGACTATTGTATCCAGCATTGAGGCTGCCTTGGCTCAGCAATGAGACATACCAGAGGCAATTATAGATGACATAAGGAGTAGGGTGTCTTCCACCACACAATCTGCCTTAATATGTGAACTACTTAACCAAACACAAACAAAAAGTGCTGAGATGCATTTCCTTTACCCACCAACAACATTTTCAGTACAACGGCACACACTGCAAACAGTTGCGTGGGACCGCTATGGGATTTCCAGTCTCTGAGTTGCTGAGATTGTGATGCAAGCCATAGAGGAACATGCCCTCACAACTTACAAACAAACATTACCTTTTTGGTTTCGCCAAATAAGTTTCGAATGTAGCTCTTCCTTTTCTAGACTGTTTGGCACCATATGACAAGAACAAACTAAGGACTAGTGTTTACAGGGAACCAACGCACTGATAGACTGCTGGATGAATCATCCTACAACCCAACCGTATACAAATCAACAACCATCAAGACAAGACAAGCACAACTTATTTATATTTCACTGAAAACTATATGCAACAAAAAGGAACCTCTTTGGCACATGTTTCCCAGAACAACTACAAAACTGAACAACCACAAAAACAATGAGACCAACAAGACCAACAGCAGTACAACTAGGACAATGACAACAATACCATACATAAAAGGTATATCAGAAACTATTGCACATATTATTTTATGACCTTGCAACATACTTGTAACCCACAAACCTATGACCACTTTGTAACATTTACTAAAGTGGAAGACAAAGATTTAAGAACTACCTCACAACAGACACTGCAATTTACAAGATCAAATGCGCAGACTGCCAGGACACTTATATTGGTGAGACCAGCAGAAACCTGTCTAACTGAACAAACAAGCTTTTAGAAATAGGAACAGAATTAATCACATTACTGAACCACCACATACAAATGAAACGCAACATTGATTTCGACTTGGTTGAATGTATCGCCTTTAGTACCAACTATAAACAGCAACTATTGAAGGGGCTTACATTAGAAAGTTGGTACTGGTACACCAACTTGGAACATAAACCAATTAATAGATCATGACAATTACCAACATATTACAAAAGACTTTTTCACACACACACCAACAAACAATGATGTAACTCACGCTAATTATGCATGATGCAACTCACTAATTGTGATACAAACAAACAATGGCGTAGTGAATCAGACGTGTATATATATAATTTAGGCAAACCTGACAAACGCGCTTTACTCGACTCTGAAGATGACTGCCACTGAGGCTGTTGAAACGTCAGTCACAAACAATACTACTCTTTCTCAAGACTACAACAACCTGGACAATCAACCTCACACTTCTCAAGAAACTTTTGTTGATGATAATATTAAGCAATTTTTATCAGAAATGTATAAAAAATACTAACAAAAGATAGGCACTTTTAAAATTAAGGCACTTTGTTTTTTGTTTTGCTGCTAAAGGTGATCAAACATTTTACTGGGAAGGTGATAAAAAATATCAAGTGACATTTTTTGATTTTCTGAAATTCTAAGATTACTTTGAAATTGATTTCATATGGATAAATCCATTGCAAGGTTCCAAAAAATATCAATGAATGGCTCCACAGTACTAGATTATTATTATTTCATAAAAAGCATGAAATGTTTTATGGCAGTGTGATTGATAATCAGAAAATTCAGACAATTTTTGGTTATTTGCAAGTCTCCGAATAATATTTGAATCACCTCCTAGCAGCAACATGAACAAAGTGCTTTAGTTTTTACCATTATTAATACTGTCATTGTCATCTACATGTGAACACTATTGAGGAAAACATATTCTGAATGTAATGTCAAAGTTAAAGGGGAACTGTAGTCAAATAACTTTTAAATAAAGGGCCTTTAAGTATAATGTTTCGAAATGTTAAAGTGCCCCTAACCTCTACGTTTTTTATTGTCTTATTTGGAAGAACTTTTAAAATGATAAAGTAACTTCTTTTGAAGATTTTCGTTTCTTCACTTTCTTTTGGAGATATATCAGTTTGTTTGATATGCAAATGTACGGAATTTACGTCACACATGCATAATGACTTATTGGAGAAATGTGTGTATCTCTTCATTCTCGAACGAAATCCTTTAAAATCGAGAGGTTTGGTGTTGTGGGAGAAACATACCCTGTACACACGTGTTATTCACACTTTAGTGTTTTTATTTGATGAACGCGAATATATAACATTCTCTGATAACTCATTATGCGTGTGTGACGTAAATTCCGGACATTTTCATATCAAACAACCTGATAATATCTCAAAAAGAAAGAGGAATCTTCAAAAGAAGTTACTTTATCATTTTAAAAGTTCTTCCAAATAAGACAATAAAAAATGTTGAGGTTAGGGGCACTTTAATGGTTTTACAGTGTCTGATCTTGCACTTAAGAAATTCTTGTATTATATGCTTCTGGCCACTGTCTGTTCAGAGTTTTCTTGATGGATGAAAGTTGATATGCAATGGCAGTTTTCAATTTTGACATCATTGAGTGCTTGTCGTTTGTTCTTTGCACTCTATGATGTCAAAATTGAAAAAGAAAACTGCTGCTGTACATCGACTTTGAGCAACTGTCAAACAAACTCTAAAATGGGTTGCTGTCCAGAAACATAAAATATTAGAATGAAAATGTTACAGGCTTTCTGGCAAAAAGTAGGATGAAAGTTAGTAGGACTAAAATTTTAGGAAAAGTAGGAAAATGTACAAAAAAACGCAAAAGTAGGAATTTTTCGTGATTAATTTGAAATGAAATTGAAATACAATTCAACCTTATTTTTTCATAAAATTCAGTGGTCTATTGCAAGCCAGATAATATAAAAACAAAAGCAAACGGATTTCATGAAACAAAAACCCAGCATTTTAGAGGAAAAGTAGGAAAATCAAGACAATACTTGACTTAGTAAAAAGTAGGAAAGTGCAAAAAAAATAGGGGGAAAGTGGGTTGTCAGAAAGCCTGATTTTTTTTGTCAGAAAGCCTGAAGTTGCCGAGTGCAAGAGCTGATATCAAATTATTACCATTTCTGAACATAACACTCAAAGGTCTTTTATTTAAATGTTATTTTTGTTACTACATTTCCCTTTTGACCATTATTTTGAAATTGACACTTGGTCAGACCTTGGATGCATTGATGTGACAAATGATTTATTGACTCAGATAGAAACTTGTCACGTGTGCCAGGCAAACATTTCAATTTGACATTGCCAAAAGAACATGTTTTGATTGAGAGTTTTCATCCTTCGATGACAATGATGGTAGTCAGGTTAAAATGAGAAAGATCTATGGCTGTATGAATTCCATTTTGTTATTTTATTGCTTTGAACATTGAACATAATGTTCAAAGCAATAAAATAACAAAATGGCATTCATACAAAGACATCATAATTCAACAGCCATGTTCTTTCATTTCAATTGTGCAAATAATTTGTGAATAAATGTCAGGGTTTGTTGTGATATTTTAAAAACAGCTTACCATGTTTATTTTCCCAATTTTGTTGCACAATTGTTAATCTCTTTGAGTATAATACTTGTACTTGAGTTAAAAAGAACAAAGTCATCTTTAGCAATAACTGTTGTCGTTTCTGAGTTTAATGCCAGTAACTTAGTGTTTTCTTTTACTGAGTTGGTGTTAAATTCTTGATAATGTTCTTAGTAATTGCTTTGGAAATACAGTTCTTGTTGACTTGTGTTTAAAACAAAAGCTGTATTTTCTTATCAGCCATTGCATGTTCTCTTTAATGATTCACACCAATACAAAAGTTTTTCTCTTTGTAAATATTTATTCAAGTTGTAATTACTCTATTTACAATTGTTTGTTTTTCTTTCAATAAATATTTTCAAAAATTAATATGACTCCTTTTTAATAAAAAATTCAATACCCATGGGAATTCTCCTCTACTTAAAAAATAATTACCCCAGCTGACTCCCCTAGTGCTACTCCTACTAAAAGTAGGAGTAGCACTAAGGGAGCCAGCTGGGGCATTAAGACTAAAATACAACAAAGTTAAACTGCCCAAGCTAACTCCCCCAGTGCCACTCATACTTAAAGTAGAAGTAACACTATGTGAGTTAGCTTGAGCAACTAAGATATTAACTAAAATACAACAAAATTAAACTGCCCCATCTAACTATTATCTTAATGCTACTTGTACGAAAAGTAGGAGTAGCACTAAGCGAGTCAGCTGGGGCCGGACTAAAGATAACAACTACTACTTGCACAATTGCTTGTGTAAAGGCAACCGAAACATGCAAATTTGTGAAACATGCAAATTAATCCCATATGCGAATCAAGAAAACATGCATTACATTATAATAGACCCACTACCCAACTAGTCCCTAGCTAAGTCCCTAGCTAAGTCCCTAACTGCCTCACTACCTGCTCTACCTAACTATCCCTCACCCTCTGTCCTTTCTCTTTGTCCACCAACACACTGTTACCACACACTCGCTTTCACCTGATCATGCAGGCCGCCACCCCAGTTCTCCCATCCCACTACCACCCCCTCAACAGAGGAAAACGCATGGTCATTATTGCAGCGCATGATGAATCCCATCTGTTGAGCCTAACTCATTCCTACATTGTACACCAGTCAACTCACATCCCCATAATTAAACATTACAATAATCCAAAATGAAATTTAAAAGAAAAGAAAACTTAACCCGCCTAGCCACTATGCCAATTAGATTTCCTATTTGGGTGGCTGTTTTGAGCCCAAATGTTGCCTTACCTTGACTGACTTTAAGTCCGAATAAAACTAGTATTTTTTCACCAAGTAACCTTAAGTTCTACCCATCTGAGTCATAGGTAGCTCGATGGTTATTCTTTTACCTGCATTTAAATTAGCCCTTATAGCCTTGTTTCATACACAATAACATTGTGTAAATATTGTTTAGTAGACAACAAGGCTACAAGGGATAATTTATATGCATGTAAATGAATATTAAATTGACCACCATTTATGAATAAGTTCTGTTTTCACTTCAAATGACAGACTGCTTACTTTGCAAACTTAGTCTTGAGAAATATTTTTTGCGGTCAAGAAAAAAGTGTTAGCTTTGCCTATATTGGTTTGCATTCTTGAGAAAGACTGACTCTTCAACAGCCTCAGCGGCGGTCATCTTCACAGTCAAGTAAAAAGATTTGCCTATATTTGTTTGTATCATAGGTGCATGTTTTGTTCATTGATGTACTGTATATGAAAGGTGTTGGTAATTCTAGTATGGTGCCATGTTTGCACACAGAAGAAACTGTTGAATATAACAAACTTAGCAGTGTGGTCATGACATCAAGTGAAAACACACTATTTGTTTGGTCTTAAGGCACATTCACACACTGCAATTAATCAGCCTGATTTATGGTTTAGATGCATGTTAAGGATGAGAAACTGTCAAAGGAATGATTTGTGGTCTCATAATCCTTACTCTGCTCACCATCCATCTAAACCGATTAATCACAGTGTGTAAATGTACCTTCAATAAATAAAACTTAATAGTAAGGGATGTGCCAGATACCACGATACCAGATTAAACCGAATAGCTGAAGTAACCAGATACTGGGTAATGACATTAATGCAACCAGTGTGGTATGAAAATTTCGCCAAGTTGTTTGTCCTTCTATGTGCGCAGCCTATTGAAACATTCAATGTGGTTTTTAATAATTCTACTCTGGATCAAAATACTTTCAACATTACTTAAAATGTTTCTTATCTGCAGCTCACTCAACCTGAATTCTTACACCAAAGGGTTTTTCCAAATAAGTTTTTTTGGATAACGTATCTATCTGTAGTATCTGCATGGTGAAAGCACCATGCAGACAATACGTATAGAGGAATTTTACTGAGTATCTGGATCCGACACACCCCTTCTTGCTCTCAAACCTAACCAATAACAAACATAACAAACATCAAAGAGGGTCTCTTACAGTATCATCACATTTTCTATTGTTTTGACAAGTCCAAATAGCGTAGCGGGCTGCTGCTCAATATGCGGACAAATCAAATTTGACTCACAATCGCAAATGAGCTATTTTCTTTTGTCATGGCCACAATAATTATGGGTAAAAGTGGACAAACATGGATACTGATGTCATATCGACGGAGCGCTATTGAAACAGTTGTTGTGTTCTATCATTTTGTTTTAGGTGAGAAATGGAAAAAATAGAACAAGTATGTTAGGATCACTTGTTATGTAAAGGTAAGGGAACCTCTTTGATCACATGCTTAAGAAGCAGAAAACATTTTCTGTTTCTGCCATACAGTTTGTATGGAAACACAGAAAATGTTTTCTATTACTTTTATAAAATAACATTTTGAAAAAGTAAAACGTAGGAATAAGGTTAATTTATTAAATTAATTTTCATTAATTTAATAAATTAAATTTATTCTTATTTATTCATGCAAGTTGTGAATGCAACTGTGTTGTGATAGAAAAAGCAATTCGTTTGACAAGAAACACATGAATGTTGTTTTAAAAAATCCGAATTTGACCTTTTTTAAACTTTTAGCAAGCTTTTGTTTGACTTAAGGAATGGCAGTGAAATTTTCTTGTATCTATACAGTTATAGAAACTTGGCTTTTAGCCAATAACACCTTTTCAAAATGTTATTTTATAATGGATTACTACATTACATACAGGAACTCACAATTGTTGACGATATCTCTTGGAAGTTGCTTGTCTGCATGGGATTGTATCTTGCATGGGAGCGTATCTCTTTCCATTTGGTTGCCTGTTGTGTTGTCTTGCATGGGGTCCTGTATTGCCATTTTCTAGGTTAATCTGGAAATAATGATAACATAATGATTAGAAATAATTAATGCCAAGTGCACAATTGGTCACTAAAATTTAAATTAATAACAGAAAAAGTAAAATGCGAAAATTGTTAAATGAGAGCTACAAAATTAGTTTTCATTTTTCAAACAATTCCCCCGCTGTTACTGTAGGTACATAACAATTTTTATATAAAGATTGTCAATATTTATTACTAAACAACATTTTAAGCTTCTCGCATCAACAATAAAATGTAATGTCATTAAATGTTTTCATGAAACTCACAGCATATGTTCTATCATTACTAAAACCAGTTGGGATACTCCTTCGTGGTTTTACTTCAAATAAAACACAACTGCTTGTTTCGTAAAGTTAAACAGTACATTAATAAACTTATATTCAATAAATTATAAATAAATCATCATAGTGTATTACAAATTTACAGTTGTATCCATTAGAAGTGTGAAGTTGATCATCCAGGTTGTTGTAGTCTTGAGAAAGACTATTGTTGGTGACTGACATCATTTGCTATTTTTACAGTCGATCAGCAAACAGACTCAGTGGGAGGGAGAAATGTTTAAATAATCCAATATTTCAATATTCAAGGGATTAGGCGATAGTAAAGCAGTAAGAAACAAAAACTTGAAAAGGAATGAAAGTGCATAAGCTAATAAAAAAAAATTCCAAGCAAACTAAAATAACAAAAAACTTTTAGGAAATTAAATAAAAGAAAAACGTTCTTTACACTGATGAAGAGCTCCGCTCGAAACGTCAGTATTTCGTCACTAAAATTCTTGGCAGTTTACCACCTTTTCACTTTGCTATATATTCAAAACACTGTCTATGCAGCACTCTACTTTTTTACTACTATATATATATATATATATATATATATACAGTACTGCTCAGAAATAACCTAACGAAAACCGCGGTCGAACCTAGGTAGATCTTCGGTTGACCTCTGTCGAACCTAAGATTCAAACCATTTACTTTATAAATACATTATTTATCTCATTGAAATATATTGACTGCAGTAATACATGCATTAAACATAGGAACTTACCATTGTTGGCAATCTCTCTTGTGGGCTTGACATAGGTCTCGTCTCTCAGTTTTGTGTCTTGGTATTAGGACTTAGCATTGTCTTGTACAATCTTGTCTCGCATGGTATCTTGTCTCGTGGGTTGTCTTATATGAGGACATCTTATCTCTAGGGCTGTCCTGCCATCATAATTACTGTATGTCATATCTTGAGTTATCTTACATTGGGACAACTTGTCTTTAGTGCTGTCTTGCCATCAGGTCGACAATTGTCCCTAGGGTGTTGCCATTTTTAGGTAAATCTGGAAATAATGAAAACATAATGTTGGAAATAATTAATGCCAAGTGCAATTGGTCACTAAATTAATAAAATTTATATTAACTATATAAAAAGTAAAATGAACTAACTATATTTTTTTTAATGCAACAGTTCACCCCACTGTTATGTACATAACGATTTTCATATAAAGAATGTTCATAAAAAGATTGTGATCTTTACCATCTTTATATTACTTAACAACATCTCAAGTTTCTCACATGAACAATTAAATTTAATAGCGAATTTGAGTGTTGTGGGCATGCAAGTTAATGCCATTAAATGTTTCTTAAGAAACTCGCAGAATATGTTTTATCATGTTTAAACTAGTTGAGATACTCCATCATGGTGTTAAACCCAATAAAACGCAACTGCTCGTTTCTTAAACAGTACATTAATAAACTTATATTCAATAAATTATAAATAAATCAACTTAGAATCCTACTGGTTTCTTTTAAATACTTAACTAGAGTCAGCTCTCCAATTAACTTCAAATAAAAGGTTTTTTAAATGCTTAATGTGTCATTTTTAAAATTGAAAAATAAAATAATGATATATATAAGGACTATGTTCCTTGAAGGTAATGAGTTCTTTTTTTATCCCATGGAAATATCTTTACTACAATACTGCATTAAACATAGGAACTTACCATTGTTGGCAATCTCTCTTGTGGGTTTGACATAGGTCTTGTCTCTCAGTTTTATGTCTTGCATTGTCTCAAGGATTGCCTTGCTCAGGAACTTGACTCACATGGCATCTTGTCTGTTGGGTTGTCTCACACGGTGACATCTTGTCGCATGGGTTGTCTCACATGAGGACATCTTGTCTCTAGGTTGTCCTGCCATCATAATTATGTCATATCTTAAGTTGTCTTCCATGGCGATGACTCACTTGTCTTTAGGATAATTGTCTCTAGAGTGGTCATGCGTTGGATCTGTGTTTAGGTAAATCTGGAAATAATGATAACATATTGATAGAAATAATTAATGCCAAGTGCACAATGATCACTGAAATTAATAAAATTTAAAGAAGTGGGTTTAATTAATTCTTTAAAATGCAATATATAGTTCAGGTCTTAAATGCAATATTAGTTTTCATTGTCAAAAATGTTAAGTACTGTATATACAGTGCATAATGATTTTTATATAAAGATTGTCATAAAATGTGCCTTTGTTTTAATTAACGGCATTGTAATCTTCTCGTGAACATCAACAATTAAATTTAATATTAAATTTGAGTGTTATGTGCATTCAGGTTAATGTCGTTAAATGTTTTTAAAGAAACTCACATCATATATTTTATCAGGTCTAAAACCAGTTAGGATATACAGACATTTCGTGGACAAATTTTGTGGTTTAATCCTGATAAAACACAACTGCTAGTTTCATAAAAAACATATTCAATAAATTATAAATAAATCAATCTAGATTATCCTACTGGTTTCTCAAAAACAATACTGTATGATAGGACACATTTATAATGATCATCTTTTTTGCAAGGCTTTGAAACAGACTAGCTAGGTTAATCATAGAAGTACAATATCCCTATAATTATGTCCAAATAAATGCATGTAATTGCAAAGTCTGCTCCAATTTAAATTCGAATAACAGTAGCTTTTGTTTAAATACTTAACGTGCCATTCATTTTGAAAATTAATATAAAATAATTATGTAAAGACCATGTTCTTTATTGATCTCATTGAAATATGTCAACGATAATTGACTTATTTTAATAGAATTGACTTATTTTAATAGAATTGACTTAGTTTAATAGAATTGACTTATTTTAATAGAATTGACTTATTTTAATAGAATTGACTTAGTTTAATAGAATTGACTTATTTTAATAGAATTGACTTAGTTTAATAGAATTGACTTATTTTAATAGAATTGACTTATTTTAATAGAATTGACTTATTTTAATAGAATTGACTTATTTTAATAGAATTGACTTATTTTAATAGAATTGACTTATTTTAATAGAATTGACTTATTTTAATAGAATTGACTTATTTTAATAGAATTGACTTAGTTTAATAGAATTGACTTAGTTTAATAGAATTGACTTAGTTTAATAGAATTGACTTATTTTAATAGAATTGACTTATTTTAATAGAATTGACTTATTTTAATAGAATTGACTTATTTTAATAGAATTGACTTATTTTAATAGAATTGACTTATTTTAATAGAATCGACTTATTTTAATAGAATTGACTTAGTTTAATAGAATTGACTTATTTTAATAGAATTGACTTAGTTTAATAGAATTGATTTATTTTAATAGAATTGACTTATTTTAATAGAATTGACTTAGTTTAATAGAATTGACTTATTTTAATAGAATTGACTTATTTTAATAGAATTGACTTAGTTTAATAGAATTGACTTATTTTAATAGAATTGACTTAGTTTAATAGAATTGACTTATTTTAATAGAATTGACTTAGTTTAATAGAATTGACTTAGTTTAATAGAATTGACTTATTTTAATAGAATTGACTTAGTTTAATAGAATTGACTTATTTTAATAGAATTGACTTATTTTAATAGAATTGACTTATTTTAATAGAATTGACTTAGTTTAACTGAATTGATTTATTTTAACTGAATATTAATAATGTTTTAAACTAATAGATAAATAAATGAAGCAAGGTTAACAGATCAGTGCAAGACGAACATGAAGTACAGTAAGATTCTAAGTTGATTTTATTTATAATTTATTAAATAGAAGTTTATTAATGTACTGTTTAAGAAACGAGCAGTTGCGTTTTATTGAGTTTAACACCATGATGGAGTATCTCAACTAGTTTTAAACCTGATAAAACATGTTCTGCGAGTTTCTTGAGAAAAATTTAATGGCATTAACTTGCATGCCCACAACACTCAAATTCGCTGTTAAATTTAATAATTTAAAAAAAATCATGATTTTACTGGCAATAGAAGACCTCGATATAATATCCAAACTAATCTGTAAGTAATGTATCTCAATTGGGAAACATTTGAACCCTCTTAATTTTTAAACAAAATTTTATGAAATTCTAAATTTCAACCAGACTAATCTGCAACATTTTGTCTGAGCTAATTAATTAATTAATTAATTAATTAATTTTCAAAGCCTTAAATACTTGACTAGAGTCAACTCTCCAATTAACTTCAAATAAGAGTTTTTTTAAATACTTAATGTGTCATTTTTAAAATTGAAAAATAAAATAATTATATATGTAAGCACTATGTTTTTTTAAAGGTAATAACTATAAGTTCTTTTTTATCCCATGGAAATATCTTGACTTCAATACTGCATTAAACATAGGAACTTACCATTGTTGGCAATCTCTCTTGTGGGTTTGACATAGATCTTTTCTCTCAGTTTTATGTCTTGCATTGTCTCAAGGATTGCCTTGCTCAGGAACTTAACTCACATGGCATCTTGTCTCTTGGGTTGTCTCACATGGTGACATCTTGTCTCTAGGGTTGTCCTGCCATGTCATATCTTAAGTTGTCTTACATGGGGATGACTCACTTGTCTTTAGGATGGTCTTGGCATCAGGATAATTGTCTCTATGGTGGTCATGCATTGGATCTGTGTTGCCATTTTTAGGTAAATCTGGAAATAATGATAACATGTTGGTTAGAAATAATTAATGCCAATTGCACAATGGTCACTAAAATTAATAAAATTTAAAGAAGTGGATTTAATTAATTCTTTAAAATGCAATATATAGTTCAGGTCTTTGAGCAAATTGTCAAATGAAAGCTATAAAATTAGTTTTCATTGTCAAAAGTGTTAAGTACTATATATACAGTACATAATGATTTTTATACAAAGATTGTCATAAAAAGTTGTTAAATTTAATATTAAATGTGAATGTTATGTGCATCCAGGTTAATGTCGTTAAATGTTTTTAAAGAAACTCACATCACATATTTTATCAGGTCTAAAACCACTTCGGATATACAGACATAAATGTTGTGGTTTAATCCTGATAAAACACAACTGCTAGTTTCTTAAACAGTTTGTTAACCACTGCTAGTTTCTTAAAAACATATTCAATAAATTATAAATAAATAAATCTAGAATATCCTACTGGTTTCTCAAAAAACAATACTGTACGATTGGACACATTTATAATGATCATCTTTTTTGCAAGACTTTGAAACAGACTAGCTAGGTTAATCATAGAACTACATCCCTATAATTATGTCCAAATAAATACATGTAATTGCAAAGTCTACTCATATTCGAATAACAGCAGCTTTTGTTTAAATACTTAACGTGCCATTCATTTTGAAAACTAAATATAAAATAATTATGTAAAGACCATGTTCTTTATTAGGTGATGGGATTCTCCTTGATCTCATTGAAATATGTCAACTAATAAATACTGCATTAAACTTATTGTAGAAACTCACCAGTGTTGGCTCTCTGTCTTGTGGGCTTAACACAGGTTTTGCATTTTAGTTTTGTGTTGTGGCGTTAGGACTTGTCTTTGGTTGTCATGCATGGATTCTTGTCTCTGGGTTTAGCTTGACATCAGGTCTTGTCTTTATGACTATTCTTGTATGGAGTCTTGATCTTGAGTTGTCTCACCATCTTTTTAGGTAAATCTGAAAACATGATGAAAAATGATTATAATTAATAATGCCAAATGTATTAACAGCTACTAAATAAAAAAATGAATATAGTACAGAAATAAATAATAGAAAATAATATTAATTAACAAATAATAATTTATTTGAACAGAATTGATTTATTTTTATAATAGATTGATTTATTTTAATAGAATTGACTTCGTTTAACTGAATTGATTTATTTTAACTGAATATTAATAATGTTTTTAAATTAATAGATAAATAAATGAAGCAAGGTTAACAGATAGTGCAAGAAGAACATGAATAATTAATTAGCACAGACAAAATGTCGCAGATTAGTCTGGGTGAAATTTGGAATTTCATAAAATTTTGTTTAAAAATTAAAAGAGGGTTCAAATGTTTCCCAATTGAGATACATTACTTACAGATTAGTTTGGATATTATATCGATGTCTTCTATTGATAGTAAAATCATGATTTTTTTATGTTTGCAATCTTTGAGGATTCGGCCGGCCATCTTTGTCGTCCGCACATGGCCTCTTCATAAAGCCATTTTTTTGGCAAGTCTTTCCTCGAATTTCTTCAAAACTTCAGTTTCGGCATTCTGGACGTCTTAGGTTCCTTTTAAGAGTTTTTCGGACGTCTTAGGTTCCTTTTATAGCCATTATTTCCCATCCAAATTACAGTTATGGGATTCGAAGCTTCTCCAAGATGGCGTCTCCTTCGAGTTTGGTGACCGCTCGCCCCACCCAGTTTCCCCTCGTGACCCCACCACGCGTGTTTGATCTCACTGAACTATGACTATAGTGCTCTATAAAATCCGATAAAAGTCTTTAAACGCTGCATTTCCTGTACATTTTTACTGTAATGTTGTCTTGTTAATCACTGCTTGTCATATAATATTTAGTATCTTTTAAAAACCGTTTATTTTAGTGCTTTTAGTTTAATTTTTTTTTGTTTAATTTTATTCTTAAAGGGGGAAATTAGAAATTTCCAAAGAGTCTTCATCGCAAGCTTCGGTGGCGGAAGCGGTAAGGCGTGTGACTGCGAGATCACACCAGTGGGTTCGAGTGTCTGCGGAAGCAATGAAGAAATGTTGGTACAGAAAAGGCAGAAGAATGGAAAAAGAAAGAAAGAATGAAAGAAAGAAAGAAAGAAAGAAAGAAAGAAAGAAAGAAAGAAAGAAAGAAAGAAGAAAGAAAGAAAGAAAGAAAGAAAGAAAGAAAGAAAGAAAGAAAGAAAGAAAGAAAGAAAGAAAGAAAGAAAGAAAGAAAGAAAGAAAGAAAGAAAGAAAGAAAGAAAGAAAGAAAGAAAGAAAGAAAGAAAGAAAGAAAGAAAGAAAGAAAGAAAGAAAGAAAGAAAGAAAGAAAGAAAGAAAGAAAGAAAGAAAGAAAGAAAGAAAGAAAGAAAGAAAGAAAGAAAGAAAGAAAGAAAGAAAGAAAGAAAGAAAGAAAGAAAGAAAGAAAGAAAGAAAGAAAGAAAGAAAGAAAGAAAGAAAGAAAGAAAGAAAGAAAGAAAGAAAGAAAGAAAGAAAGAAAGAAAGAAAGAAAGAAAGAAAGAAAGAAAGAAAGAAAGAAAGAAAGAAAGAAAGAAAGAAAGAAAGAAAGAAAGAAAGAAAGAAAGAAAGAAAGAAAGAAAGAAAGAAAGAAAGAAAGAAAGAAAGAAAGAAAGAAAGAAAGAAAGAAAGAAAGAAAGAAAGAAAGAAAGAAAGAAAGAAAGAAAGAAAGAAAGAAAGAAAGAAAGAAAGAAAGAAAGAAAGAAAGAAAGAAAGAAAGAAAGAAAGAAAGAAAGAAAGAAAGAAAGAAAGAAAGAAAGAAAGAAAGAAAGAAAGAAAGAAAGAAAGAAAGAAAGAAAGAAAGAAAGAAAGAAAGAAAGAAAGAAAGAAAGAAAGAAAGAAAGAAAGAAAGAAAGAAAGAAAGAAAGAAGATATAATTGACAATATACATTTTAAATATTTTTTAAACTGTTCAGGATGATAAATTTATGTACAATATTATTACTCTTTTTCATTTTGTTTGAGATTAAAAGTTCCATATGCTGGAGCTTCTCTCCTCGGCACTTACTATAGCTACAGCATTTCTGTGCATTTAAAATGCAACCATGTGGCTATTCAGCGCTGTGGTACTAAACTAGCTACGTATTGCATTTATGAAACACATTTAATAGCTGTCAATACTATGATCCGATTTCGGTCTGTAATGACCCCTTATTAAAGAGAGGTTCTCCTGCTAAATATTGTGGGATTCTTTCAACAATTACCATATTCAATTTTTATTACGTACGACGTTTTTATTAAAACATTAAACCTGATTATTTATCTGCAGTATAGTTCCGCTTTTTTATTTTGTTTGAAGATTTATCTAGCTCTACATACTGGAGCTTTCCTCCTCAGCGCTTACTATAGCTACGTGTAGTGTGCATTTATAAAGACAACCCTGTCGCTATTCAGTGCCGTATACTAAAGTACTACAGCTACCTAATGCATTGATGAAATACATTTAACAGCACTCAGTACCACAGCATCAACTGATTTCAGTTGGTAATGAACCCCTAGTTAAAGAGAGGTTCTCGTTCTAAATATTGTGGGATTCATTCAATTATAATATTCAAATGTTTGTGTTCTCTCACGGCGTTCGACGTTTAGCGGAAATATTCCATTTAGTTTTATTCATTCTATAGGCTTTAGTATTTTATCTAAAGCTGTGTAGTTTTAGCGAAGTGTTTGAAAACATAAGGTAGTGAAATAACTCATTTGTAAAGAGAGTTATTTATAATTATTGTGGGACACTTCTGGGTAATTATTCTAACATGCAACATCGAATTAAAAACTTCTCTTTGTAAAATATATTTCATTTTTACCAAATTAAAAATGTTTAGGCTCTAACTGCTAATAAGATTAACCGCAATGGACAAACTTCACTCCACCATGAGTTACAAGAATGCAACGCTGTTTTATTTCTTCTCAAGATGTCTAAGTCTAACTTAATCTTATTGTGGGACGACAACAAACTATGTTGACACAACCAATTCCTCCAACATCCAAACTCTAAATAAACACACATGCCCTTTTTCAACTACCTCCAACATCTTCACTCGAAATAAACACTCATTCACGGTACTTTATCAACTACCTCCAACACCTTCACGTATCCACTATCCCTGTCATAATATTTTATTTTTCAGTACATTACAACTACTAGACAAGCCATAATATTGTTAGGAGACGTTACAAAGCGGGATCTTTTTATATACCGAACCGCTGGGACGGTTATAAACCACGATTTCAACTGTTTAAACTTTATTGAAGAAAAGATGGAACGAAGAAGTAGGCGACCTGACTCGACCTGCAGATTAACACGAACACGATGACTGACTAACGACAATACCTTACTTAGAACAAAGACACGAGCAGCTGCATAGCTATATAATCCAACTGACTAAAACAACGCGTGCAGGTAACATCATTCACAACGTTTACATACGATCGGGCACAATTAAATTTAAATTATGCAAGACAAAATCTGGCATATACTATAGCACGTCACTTACCAATTTCTTAATTTTAATAAACAAAAGTAGCAGCAGTAATTACATTAATTTCTGCCTTTTCCGGAAAGTTCAGCAACGAAGTTACTAGCCAAAACCACTTACTATAGCTACATGATGTGCATTTATAAATACAACCCTGTCGCTATTTAGTGCCGTATACTAAAGTACTACAGCTACCTAATGCATTGATGAAATACATTTAACAGCACTCAGTACCACAGCATCAACTGATTTCAGTTGGTAATGAACCCCTAGTTAAAGAGAGGTTCTCGTTCTAAATATTGTGGGATTCATTTAGCCAATTATAATATTCAAATGTATTGTGTTCTCTCACGGCGTTCGACGTTTAGCGGAAATATTCCATTTAGTTTTATTCATTCTATAGGCTTTAGTATTTTATCTAAAGGCTGTGTAGTTTTAGCGAAGTGTTTGAAAACATTAGGTAGTGAAAGAACTCATTTTTAAAGAGAGTTATCTTTGATAATTATTGTGGGACACTTCTGGGTAATTATTCTAACCATATCGAATTAAAAAGATCTCTTTGTAAAATATATTTCATTTTTACCAAATTAAAAATGTTTAGCCTCTAACTGATAATAAGGTTAACAGCAATGGAAAAACTTCACTCCACCATGAGTCACAAGAATGCAACGCTGTTTTATTTCTTCTCAAGATGTCTAACTTAATCTTATTGTGGGACGACCACAAACTAACTAAAGGTTTGACACAACCAATTCCTCCAACATCCAAACTCTAAATAACCACACATGCCCTTTTTCAACTCCAACATCTTTCATCCTCAACATCTTTAAACATCTTTCAACATCTTTCATCCTCCAACATCTTCACTCGAAATAAACACTCATTCACGGTACTTTATCAACTACCTCCCACGCCTTCACTATCCCTGCCATAATATATTATATTTCAGTACATTGCAACTACTAGCCAAGCCATAATATTGTTAGGAGACGTTACAAGGCTCTCGTAACCGAGCGGGATCTTTTTATATACTGAACCGCGGGGACGGTTATAAACAACGATTTCAACTGTTTAAACTTTATTGAAGTGAAGATGGAACGAAGAAGTAGGCGATCCTTACTCGACCTGCAGACTAACACGAACACGATGACTGACTAACGACAATACCTTACTTAGAACAAAGACAAGAGCAGCTGCATAGCTATATAATCCAACTGACTAAAACAACGCGTGTAGGTAACATCATTCACAACGTTTACATACGATCGGGCACAATTATAAAATCTAAATTATGCAAGACAAAATCTGGCAAACTACAGACATGTCCATAACAATATATTATATTACAGCACATATCACGGCTACTATCACGGCTACTAGCCGAGTCATACTATATTATACTTCAATACATTACGGCTACAAGCCGAGCCATATAATATATTATTAGTCGACAAAGTCGGTAATTCTTTGATCCAACGCGGGATTTATATCTCGAATATCCCAAAAATCTGTGCTATGACCTATATACAGCACTCTTGCCAATTACTTAATTACCTCAAATTAATATCCCAAGAGAAAATCTCCTTAATAAACAACTAATTGACCTCAGTCGGTTCAATAACCTATACTTATAATTCAGCAAATCACGATTACTAGACGAGTCATAATATATTACACTACAGCTACTGGCCGAGTCATAATATATTATACTACAGCACATCACGGCTATACGCCGAGTCATAATATATTATACTACAGCACATTACCGCTACTAGCCGAGCCATAATATATACTACAGCACATCACGGCTACTAGCCGAGTCATAATATATTATACTTCAATACATTACGGCTGCTAGCGGAGCCATATAATATATTATAATTCAGCACATCACGATTACTAGACGAGTCATATATTACACTACAGCAACTAGCCGAGTCAAAATATTACACTTCGCCTACTGGCCGAGTCATAATATATTATACTACAGCACATCACGGTTACTAGCTGAGCCATAATATATTATATATACTACACCACATCACGAGCCATATTATATTTTATTACGGGAACGAGCAGAGGATTAATATGTTATAGTACATTATGATTATTTTAAACAATTTTAAATGGTCAGCAAATGGCGTAATAGCACCGTGGTTTACTAGTTGAAATATGCGGATATTAGTACCTTTCTTGATCAAAATACGGAAATGATAATTTTAGAATATGTTAAATAATATGTACTATAGTACATATTATTTAACATATTCTAAAATTATCATTTCCGTATTTTGATCAAGAAAGGTACTAATATCCGCATATTTCAACTAGTAAACCACGGTGCTATTACGCCATTTGCTGACTATTTAAAATTGTTTAAATCTATTTAAACTTACCATTTCTAAATTTTAATAAACAAAAGTACCAGCAGTAATTACATTAATTTCTGCCTTTTCCGGAAAGTTCAGGAACGAAGTCACTGGCCTAAACCACCGAGCTGATTACGTCGTTTGCGCTATTTTAAATCGTTAAATACTTTTTAAACTTACCATTACTGAATTTTAATAAAAAAAAGTACCAGCAGTAATTACATTAATTTCTGCAATATCCGCAAATTTTATTCTTAAAGGAGGAAATGTAGCAATTAACCGAGAGTCTTCATCGCAAGCTTCGGTGGCGGAACGGTAAAGCGTGTGACTGCGGATCACACCTGTGGGTTTGAGTGTCTGCGGAGCTAAGGAAGAAATCGAGTCACAAACCAAGGGCAGAAGGATGGCAAAAGAAAGAAAGAAGATGTAATTGACAATATATATATTTTAAATATTTTACAAGCTGTTCATGATGATAAATATATTTACAGTGTTATTGCTCTTTTTTCGTTTTGTTTGTCCTCAGCACTTACTATAGCAACCTTTCGCTATTCAGTGCCGTTACTGCCGTATACTAAAGTACTACAGCTACCTAATGCATTTATGAAACACATTTAACAGCACTCAGTACCACAGCATTTCAGTTGGTAATGAACCCCTAGTTAAAGAGAGGTTCTCGTTCTAAATATTGTGGGATTTATTTAGCCAATTATAATATTCAAATGTGTTGTGTTCTCTCACGGCGTTCGACGTTTAGTGGCAATATTCCATTTAGTTTTATTCATTCTATAGCTTTAGTATTTTATCTAAAGCTGTGTAGTTTTAGCGAAGTGTTTGAAAACATAAGGTAGTGAAAGAACTCATTTGTAAAGAGAGTTATCTTTGATAATTATTGTGGGACACTTCTGGGTAATTATTCTAACCATATCGAATTAAAAACTTCTCTTTGTAAAATATATTTCGTTTTAACCAAATTAAAAATATTTAGGCTCCAACTGATAATAATATTAACCGCAATGGAAAAACTTCACTCCGAATGCAACGCTGTTTTATTTCTTCTCAAGATGTCTAAGTCCAACTTAATCTTATTGTGGGACAACCACAAACTAACAAGGTTTGACACAACCAATTCCTCCAACATCCAAACGCTAAATAAACACACATGCCCCTTTCAACTACCTCCAACATCTTCACTCGAAATAAGCACTCATTCACGGTACTTTATCAACTACCTCCAACACCTTCACGTATCCACTATCCCTGCCATAATATTTTGTATTTCAGTACATTACAACTACTAGCCAAGCCATGATATTGTTACGAGACGTTACAAGGCTCTCGTGCTGAGACGGTTATAAACCACGATTTCAACTGTTTAAACTTTATTGAAGTGAAGATGGAACGAAGAGGCGATCCTTACTCGACCTGCAGACTAACACGAACACGATGACTGACTAACGACAATACCTTACTTAGAACAAAGACAAGAGCAGCTGCATAGCTATATAATCCAACTGACTAAAACAACGCGTGCAGGTAGGCTGCTAGCCGAGCCATATAATATATTATAATTCAACACATCGCGATTACTAGACGAGTCATAATATATTACACTACAGCTACCAGTCGAGTCTATATATTACACTTCGCCTACTGGCCGAGTCATTAATATATGATACTACAGCACATCACGGCTACAGCCGAGTCATAATATGTTATGCTACAGCACATTACCGCTACTAGCCGAGCCATAATATATTATACTAAGCACATCACGGCTACTAGCCGAGTCATACACCAAAGCACATCAGGGTTACTAGCTGAGCCATAATATATTATATTTCAGTACATTAAATTACAACTACTAGCCAAGCCATAATGTTGTTAGGAGACGTTACAAGGCTCTCGTAACCGAGCGGGATCTTTTTATATACTGAACCGCTGGGGAGGTTATAAACCACAATTTCAACTGTTTAAACTTTATTGAAGACTACAAGTGAAGTTGGAACTAAGAAGTAGGCGATCCTTACTCGACCTGCAGACTAACACAAACACGATGACTGACTAACGACAATACCTTACTTAGAACAAAAACAAGAGCAGCTGCATAGCTATATAATCTAACTGACTAAAACAACGCGTGCAGGTAACATCATTCACAACGTTTACATACGATCGGGCACAATTAAATCTAAATTATGCAAGACAAAATCTGGCAAACTACAGTCATGTCCATAACATTATATTATACTACATCACGGCTACTAGCCGAGTCATAATATATTATACTTCAATATATTACGGCTGCTAGCCGAGCCATATAATATATATTATAATTCAGCACATCACGATTACTAGACGAGTCATAATATATTATACTACAGCACATTACCTCTACTAACCGAGAAATAATATATTATACTACAGCACATTACCTCTACTTGTTTGTTTGTACGAATTTTTAATCAGGATAAATACACTTCAGTAATTAAAATTTTACTGTTATAAATGTGTGTTCTGAATTTATGTAATAATATATTAATGAAAATCTAAACTATATAATATCTATTTAAAGTACAGTTCAAAGCTTTGAGGAAGTGTCCATTGTGTTATCTATTGTTCTAATATGCAGAGGTAGATTATTGAATATAATTCCTGCCTGATAGAAGAAAGTATTTTGGGTGCCACTTAATCTTGTTTTTGGTAAGATAATACAATGTTGATTGTTCCTGGTAGATTTTCCATGACCATTAATTTAAAATAATGGTTGAAATTTTCACAAAGTTCTCCTTTAAGCGACTTGTAGACCAAAGTACAACATCGCTTTATTCGATAGTTTTCCAAGGTAGTAATAGTAATGTTAATTAGCTTTACAATGATCGGCTGTATGTAATATTATTTGCTTTGCTCTGTTTTCTAGCCTTGAGAATTAGTCTTAGCTAATAATGAGTCACTAGGATTGCAACAAAGTATTGAACAATGAGTCATTACAGGGATAATCATTGTTCTATAAATGCATTCCGCTGCATGGATTGTGATGGAGTTTCTAATCCTATAGAGTAACTTCAGACTTCCTGATGACTTTTTATATACTTTGGCGTAATGATCAGTACTAGCCGAGTCATAATATATTATACTACAGAACATTACCTCTACTAGCCGAGTCATAATATATTATACTACAGCACATTACCTCTACTGGCCGAGCAATAATATATTATACTACAGCACATTACCTCTACTAGTCGAGTCGTAATATATTATACTACAGCAGATTTAAACTTACCGTTTCTGAATTTTAATCAAGAAAAAGTACCAGCAATCATTTCATTAATTTCTGCCTTATCCGCAACATTCAAGAACGAAGTCACTAGCCTAAACCACTGAGCTAACACGCCCTTTGCGTTATTTAAAATCATTAAAATCTATTTAAACTTACCATTTGCGAATTTTAATAATCATAAGAAGCAGCAGTAATTACATTAATTTCTGCCTCAACCGCAAAGTTCAAGAACGATGTCACTAGCCTAAACCACCGAGCTACCACACCCTTTGTACTATTTTAAATCGTTCAACACGTTTTAAACTTACCATTTACGAATTTTAACAACGCCCTCTGGTGTGCGTAACGCACACTTAAAGTGTGTAGCAAGAGGGGTCGATTTGTATTCCAATCTGACCAACCGTACCCCCACGAATGGAAATCCTCCACTGGTTATATTTATGTACGAAGAGACAGTTCATACACCCCACCTGGGCTTAATTCCTCAAGGGGTCTGGTTCAACAAATCTTAAAGGTCAACTATACCTTTTGAGGTTATTCTATTTTTCGTTAGAATTCGAAAAGTTCAATACAAAACCGAAGAAATAATTGAAATTGTTTAGTCGGTTCTGCTTTTATGATTTGTTAAAGATCGAGTTTTCAGCCCTTTTGCTAACTTATGTGAACAACGACCGCATCGGAAGAAAGTGCAACAAGAGATCAACAAGGTGCAATAAGAGATCCGAAGAAATACTCCTCAATAAATCCTGCGCTATATCATGAAATTTATTTTTTTCTGCACTTTTACAAAGTTAGATGATATATCTTTCGGAGTAAAATAGAACCTCAAAAGGTATAGTTGACCTTTAAGTATTTAAAACTCAAATCAAAAGATAACTCAACAAGAGTTTTCATAGTAGACAATAATAGGTTTTCTTCTGAAAGTTCAATTTACCAACAATTTTATGCTTCATATTTCAGCTGGATAAAAACAGTATCTAACCGATGAAACATAGGTGTATGCAATAATACCTTTAAAATAGAGGAAGAAAACAACACAATTTCAAAATCATCCACCTTCTTGAGTCTTGACAATCTCGTGAATTTCAGTGTCCCAGAAACGCTGTGGCCAGAGCCTGCGTTCCTCCTGCTTTGGTTGCACTTCGAAGCTCCGAAGTATGATGCAAACATTCATGAAGATACAAGTACCAGAATTCTACCAGAATTTACCGGTTGTCAATTTCCCCCTTGTCAATTTCCCCCTTTTCCACTGTATCCTATTTCACTCCATCCCTATACTTACTGATTTAATTCTTGTTCTGTTCCGTTCCGTTCCGTTCCGCTCCACTCCATTCCACTCCAATCCATCTATCGTATCGTATCCTATCCTATCCTATCCTATTCTATTCTATCGGTGCGGTGCGGTGCGGTGCGGTGCGGTGCGGTGCGGTGCGGTGCGGTGCGGTGCGGTGCGGTGCGGTGCGGTGCGGTGCGGTGCGGTGCGGTGCGGTGCGGTGCTCTGCTCTGCTCTGCTCTGCTCTGCTCTGCTCTGCTCTGCTCTGCTCTGCTCTGCTCTGCTCCGCTCTGCTCTGCTCTGCTCTGCTCTGCTCTGCTCTGCTCTGCCGTTGAATTTCAATCTACCCCATTTCATCCCATGGACACGGGGCGATAAAGCAGGCGTGTAAGAAAAACCTTCATTTTCCGCGATGCGGCCTGCTCAGATTGGCTCTACTTAAATCTCTAATTGCTTTCAGTTTCTCTGTATTGTTGTTTTGTGGCTGTATATAATTTAAAAGAACTACAGTATGTTAATTGGACACAAATTAATTGTTAATTTATCATAAGATTACGTGCTGGCACTGTTCGTGATAAAGTCTGGTAAAAGATAGGGGTAAGGAAGATGTCCACTCTTCACGCGGATAGCGTTTGCAAAGGCCATCTTCTTAGTGACCTTGACGAGATCAGTGGCAGAGAAATCTTCAAGAAGTTTCCTTGCTTTAGCGTCTTGAAGTTTTCTACCGTAGTCTAACAGTTTATCCAAATGAGACGATGCAATGTCTGAGTAAAATTCAACCTGATCCTAGACAAGAGATGAAACGAATAATTAAATGGTAACGTAATTATAATAATTATAATAATTATGATAATTATAATAATTATAATAATTAATTATAATAACATAATTATAATAATTATAACAATTATATGGTAACGTAGGTATTTAAAGGTCAACTATACTTTTGAGGTTATTCTATTTTTCGTTAGAATTCGAGAAGTTCAATTCAAAACCGAAGAAATAATTGAAATTGGTTACTCGGTTCTGCTTTTATGATCTGTTAAAGATCGAGTTTTCAGCCCTGATATACTGATATATCTTTCGGAGAAAAATAGAACCTCAAAAGGTATAGTTGACCTTTAAGAATCATCTTCAGGGAGACATGATGAGAGATTTTCATGATTAACCAACGCTCATGCGAGACAAACGGTACAAACATGGCCGCTTAATTTCTAAGTACATAAGCAGGTTTTTATGAAGGGTAGGAACGAATGTTATGTATTTAGACTCGGTAATTCCAAATCTGTTTTCAGAATTGAAAATTGTTAAACATTGACCGAGATAACGTTCAAAATAATATACGACGAAGCGGCCGCTGATTGCCGATTCATTTCTAAGTACATAAACAGTTTTTTTACGAAGGGTCTCCACATTTGTGTAACATAATAGACACATATGTTATGTATTTAGATTCGGTAATTCCAAATCTGTTTTCGGAATTAAAATCAGTTAAATATTGGCCGAGGTAACGTTCAAAATTTACGACGAACGGCCTTTTGCAATTTGTGGAAATACGTACGATACGTAAATACGTACGATACGTAAATGGCGTACGAGGTCTGGGGACCATGGATGGGGAAAATCCCGTAGGGGTTAGAATGAAACGCTAGGGGCGGCTCAACCTCGTTCCCAGGGTATTTTGCCTCCACGGTGGAAGGTCGGCAAAAATGGCTCGTGGGATCGGCTGGTCACATGAAACCCAGAATTTCTGGGTGTTTAGATATGATAATTTTTGTGGCCTTTGTTCCATGCATTGCCTTTGTCTACTTTGTTGACCTGAATAATTGAGAAATATTTAATGCTCTTCAGAGTTGTTCATATCAGCATTTGCCGGCCATACATCCATGGTTATCTCTTACAAAAGGTATGAAGAAGCATATATCCAATTTAGCGAAAGCTGTAAAATTTTTCTGTAAAATTTGAAGACAGCATTCAGATTTAGATGAATAAATTATACTCGGCTGAATTAATTGGTTTTATGAATTATGCGCATTACAGAATGGACCAGCCAATCCCAGGGCCATTTTTGCCGACCTTCCGCCGTGGAGGCAAAATGCCAAGGGTACGAGGTTGGGGGCGGCTAGAACAGGTGGGCTATATTATATGCATAATTATTAGCGCAGATTTGTTCTAGTTAGTTAACTAAACTCCTAAAATGATTAGGAATGGTAATTTAGAACACTTTCATATCTCACGTCGCCGGAGATCTTGGATAGGGGTATCTAGTACGTATTCCTTATAAGGAGGCGCAAATAGAAGGCATTGACGAGCAAATAGAGTGAATTAACGAGCAAATAGCTGACACGTTGCACGCTCGTACCAACCTCCTAGTTAATTGGATTGTAACCGACCCCAAAACAACAAAAGTCCTAACCCTAACGAGTTTGTTCGACGGCTCAAGATTGATGTACAGCGGTGGTTTTCTTTTCAATTTTGACATCATTGAGTGCTTGTCTTTTGTTCCTTGCACTCAATGACGTCAAAATTGAAAAGAGACCACAGCTGTACATCGAGTCTGCGCCGTCGAGTATGCTCGAAAATGGCGGCGTCCAGAAGTATAAAATACGAGAATGAAAACGATATTTCTCGAGTTCAAGAGCAGATACCGTAAAACTATTAACATTTCTAAACATTATACTTAAAGCCCTTTTATTTAAAAGTGATTTTTTGGGGCACAGTTCCCCTTTAACTTCAGTGAGCAATACCATACCATACCATACCATACAATATACCACATCATACCATATACCATACCATACTACACCATATAACATACCATACCATATACCATACCATATTATACCATATACTACATCATACCATATACCACACCATACCATATACCATACCACACTACACCATATAACATACCATACCATATACCATACCATTCTATACCATATACCACATCATACCATATACCATACCACAAAACACCATATAACATACCATACCATATACCATACCATACCATGCCATACCATATACCATACCATACCATATACCACATCATACCATATACCATACCACAAAACACCATACAACATACCATACCATATACCATACCATACCATATACCACACCATACCAAAACACACCACATCATACCATATACCATACCACAGCACACGATATACCATACTATACTGATACCATATTGATATAACCACATATTTGAAGCCATGGGCATATATAGCATATCGCACATCAAAAACGTTCACCGAATGACTACAATGATACAAAATGCACTTAAAAAATACAAGAAATATCAAAGATTTACCAAAGCTTTGACTTTGTTTCCAAACATGAAAGCTGAAAAGACAGCATTATTTTCTTCGTCAGCAAAAAGCCGATAGGGTGCGTTCGGCAAAAATCCTCCATATTCCAGCTGGGGAAACGTCACAGCAGCATGGTAACCAGTAGCCTGCCAAATCAATCTTGACAGCACTTTTTTCAATGTTCCTCGGTCTTTTAGTCTATTGGGAAAATTCCTCACCTGAAATTTTTAAACGACGAAATTAATTATGCTATAGATTCAATCTTTTATAAGTTCAATATTTCTTTATTTATAGGTTTATTTTCTCGTTTATTTGTTTTCCTATTCCTAGTTCACATGTCTTCCTTTTTCCTTCTTTCTTTCCATTCCATCACCCTCTTTTCTCCCTAATTTCCCACCACCTTCACTACCTCACAACACTCCTTCTCTCCCTCCCCCATTCCCTTCCTTTCCTCCCACCCCCTCTATGTCTCCCTCTCTCTCCTTCCCTTCCCCAACTCACCATCCCTCTAGCATCCACTCTGGCCTCTTTCTCCATCTGAACTATTTATTTCACCTTCCTACTAACCACGCTCCAGCAAACCATTCCATTCACAGATGTTATTCCCCTTCCTTTCAGTGTTTCTAACGTCATTTCATTTTTTCCCGGTCACTTACCATTCCCCTCGACAATGAAGTTTTATTCCCATCAATCGAAACTAGTGCAACCCATTGCTGCAACTCGTTGTCATCTTGAACATCAGAATCATCAAGATAATATCTATTACCAACGACACAAAAAAAAGACACATTGTGCATCTACTTATAACTACTCCCTTTGCAGGTGTTTTACTGTTTTCTCGCAGTTAGAAAATATATCTGCATATATTCTCTGAAATCTACTTCTACTTACAAATCAACGAAGCGATTAATGAATGTTTTAATACTTCCAACAATCAATCTGCCGTCGTCTCGATAAGGGTAGTAAGGCAGAACTGAATCGTCGTCTAGACCTCGTCTCTACAGTAAAATACAGTGTAGGTAGGTATTGTTTACATGAAATATCCACGGCACAGCATAATACAACTACACAGCACAAAACAACACAACATATCACAGAACAACGCCGCCGAAAAACACAACACCACACAACACAACACATGAACACATGAACACAACACATGAACACAACACATGAACACAACACATGAACACAACACATGAACACAACACATGAACACAACACATGAACACAACACATGAACACAACACATGAACACAACACATGAACACAACACATGAACACAACACATGAACACAACACATGAACACAACACATGAACACAACACATGAACACAACACATGAACACAACACAACACAACACAACACAACACAACACAACACAGCACAGCACAGCACAGCACAGCACAGCACAGCACAGCACAAAACAACACAGCACAGCACAGCACAGCACAGCACAACACAGCACAGCACAGCACAGCACAGCACAACACAACACAGCACAGCACAACACAGCACAGCACAACACAACACAGCACAGCATGCAGCATAGCACAACTCAACGCAGAACGATACAACACAAGCTATTCTATTTTGTATATTTCAAAATATTAAAAGTATACCTTTAAATCGTTTTCCAAATCTAAATCATTAAAAGTCATTTCCTTATAGTTTTTATTAATGATCTCAACTGATGTAGAGTAATCCATAGACAGTAAACTGAATAGAGGTCCGTTTTTACCTGAAATAAGATGAAATTGAGAAACATGCAGAATTGAGAACTTTTCTAGTTTCATTGTTTACGAATTGTAATTAAGTTAGTTCCCTAACACTAATACTAACCCTAATACTAAACAATACTGAACCTAATACTGTACTAAACCTAATACTAACCCTAATACTAACCCAACCCTAATACTAAACCTAATACTAAACCTAATACTAAACCTAATTATAACCCTAACACTTACCTTCCCATAAACCTTAATAAAGTAAATGGTTTGAACCCAGGAGTATCATTAGAAGTGTGAAGTTGATCGTCCAGATTGTTCAGTAGTCTACAATGTTGGTGTTCAGCAATGTGATTAGTTCTGTCCCCGTTTCTAGTGTATGTCAGTCACCAACAATAGTCTTTCCCAAGACTACAACAATCTGGACGATCAACTTCACACTTCTAATAAACCTTAATATTGGTCGCTATCTTTAAACCTAACTCTCGTCCATACCCTTTAGCCATTTTCATGGATCGATGGATGGATGGATGGATGGATGGTGGGGGATGGATGGTGGGGGATGGATGGTGGGGATGGATGGATGGTGGGGGATGGATGGTGGGGGATGGATGGTGAGGGATGGATGGTGGGGGATGGATGGATGGATGGTGGGGGATGGATGGATGGATGGTGGGGGATGGATGGATGGATGGTGGGGGATGGATGGTGGAGGATGGATGGTGGGGGATGGATGGTGGGGGGGATGGATGGTGGGGGATGGATGGTGGGAATGGATGGTGGGGGATGGATGGATGGTGGGGGATGGATGGTGGGGGATGGTTGGATGGATGGATGGCGGGATGATCAAAAAAGTATTTCTTACCATAAAGCTTCATATCGTAAAGTTTATTTGTCTCAAGTGTGGCCCGACAGTGAAACTGAAGCATATCGTAGACCGGATGAAACTCTGAAAACGATCTCTCCATCAGAAGACAGAATGGCTCCATGAGTAGGTTACTCTTTAGCCTCTTGTGAATGATCTAGAATATTGTGCAGAAGAAATCAATGAAAGAAGCAATTGCAATTAAAGTAAGGAAGCAAGCAAGCAAGCAAGCAAGGAAGGAGGAAAGAAGGAAGGAGTCTCTCAAGATCATCACCTGAAGAACATTAAAATCTGCCCTTTGAACAAGGGACTTTGCAAAGAACCATTCTTGACGTTCAGTCGGGGTAAACACCCTGGCTTCGGGTATGGCGTCCGCTTGGATGGCTACTGTCTCGAGTTGTTCACTGTCGTTTATTTCATTCATGATGAACATCGTTATTGGTGCAGTGAGTTTTATGGCGGTGCGGTTGGGGAACTGTCGATCCACGAGTTGTGTTCTATCTAAGGAGACTCCGTCGAGTTCGGGATACCATGATATGAAAAGCTTGTTGTCAGCAATTGCCTTTATCGAACGATAAGGTACTTTAAGTTAATATTTTGCCAGTCAACCAGCAACCTACCAATCTGGCCACCAACTACAACGGACCATCAATCAATCATTCGATCGATCGATCGATCGATCGATCAATCAATCAATCAATCAATCAATCAATCAATCAATCAATCAATCAATCAATCAATCAATCAATCAATCAATCAATCAATCAATGATCAATCAATCAATCAATCAATCAACCAACCAATCAATCAATCAATCAATCAATCAACCAACCAACATATAAACTAACCAATTACCCAATCAATCAATCAATCAATCAATCGATCGATCGATCAATCAATCAATCAATCAACTAACCAACCAACCAACCAACCAACCAACCAAACAAACAAACAACCTACCCACCTGAACCAATCAAACAATAACCGCCAATCACCAAGCCTACGTACTCACCTAAACGCTAAGCTTACCTATACCCACAGAATTAGCTATTGAGTAAGAAACAGTAGGAATTTTAGTCTTGAATAACCTGTTCTAGTGCTTGCTCGTCACTAGTCCCTAAAATAGCGTTCACAGCGTTATTCCAATTAAAATGGTGGTTGAGTTTGGTCTGAATAATTCGCCAATCTAATCCATTTTTGCCTGCAAAGAATAACATAAGGTTGATGTATTCTTCTACATTGGAACAAACAGAAAATATACATTGACGGTCTTTCCAAAAAGGAAAAAACGCCCCGCGGGAGCTTCCCTCGGATTTCTTGACATCAGTGTATCGCTGTTCTTACCTCCATCATTTGTCACTCGGTACACCTGCCAAACGTTGGCGCCGGCAAACCGCTGGTCAACAAAATGTCGATCTTTAAAGAAATTCGCCTCCACCGAAGGCATCTGACGGAGCACACTCATGGCGCTCTTTTGCTGTAATCAAGTAAGCCATAATTAGTTTCGCCTTAGTCAAGGAATTCTCATTTCTCGTGCTATAGAAGCTAACGTATGTCGGTAGACAAATTTCAGTCTTGAAAAGGCTTGAACGTTTTGTTCCTTCGAATGAAAAACAAGAAACTTGACAGCTCATTTATTTTATCATATCTCCGGACTAATTTGTGAACACTAATACGACACAGACATTCAAACAATATTATACAGTAATACTTCTCGAGAGACCAATGTGATAGTGCGATTAGTTTAAAATGTTCTTTATTTTAACATATTTCGCTTAAAAATGGCAATTCGTGTTTTTCATGGGGTATGCATTCAAGTGCCTATAACCTGTACAGGGATTTAATATATTTTTAATATTTGAAACATTCTGAGAAGAAATGTAATATATCTAACTTCATCTACATGGAGTTTTTCACATTCAAAGTTACCGTGTATGTCATGACGTCTACCATGAGGAATATGTAAAATGAAACAAAAGAAAACCGGTTGGCAATTCCTTAGTAGACGTCACATCTGGTAACTTTGACTGTTAAAAACTCCATGAAGATGAAGTTTTTGTCTATGCAGGCTATGCATGTCGCAGGGTCACATTTATTTTTATTTGTCCTTATCCGGTTCGCTATGTTAAATTATATTTAATTTCAAAAATGAAAGGCTTAGAAAGCTATTCGAATGACTGGTACAACTATCAACAAAAATAATTGTTAATGCAGTTTCGTCGTAGTGGACGCACAGTAGTTAGAGCATGTAATTATTCCACATATGATAAATTCACACGTATAAATTTGGAACATTTGTCATTTTCACGTGATTTTAATTATGTGACTATTTCACATGTGAATGTTTCACACATGAATATTTCAAAATCATGTGGAATTTTCGTAAGGGAAGGAAACGTGAAATGCTATGTTTACGTCGTACAGTGATGGCAGCTGATGGCACACGAGAGAAAGATTACAAAGATGTTACATGTGTGTGCGTGTCGGAGGAGGGGAGCTTAATGATCCAGGGGTGTTTGTTAGGGGGCACTTATTTGATGAGGCGCTTATTCGGAGATTCGTATTAGAAGGGCCACCTAATCTAGTCATGGGGTTTGTTCGGAGTACTTATCAGGTGCCATTATTCGAGGGGCGCTTGTTCGGCGATGGTTATTGGAGGGGAAACTTGTTCGAGTGGTGTTTATTCCAGGGGAGGCGCTTAATCAAGGAAATACGATAAAGCAAGCAGTAATAAAAACGAAGTTTCGTTTACCTTGTGGAGTTTGTAGAAATACTCAAATATCGTGGAGAAGTCTTTTAATGATGGTTGATTGTGGAAGTTCTTATCGATCAGAGTGAAATGACTTTGAGCGTCAGAGTTAGCGTTGATGGTGTCTTGCATCTTCATGTACCACTCAATGGTGAATGGGTTTGTCGACGCTTCTTTGATAAACGCCTTGTAAGAGTGCACTGCCATTTGTGGAATTTCTAGAAAAACCGGCCTGGAAGAACAAGAATATTTATAAATTTCAATTAATATCAGCGTTCTCTCAAACTAAAACCGTGCTACGAAAACGGACATACATGTATAAGACGTGATGTCTCGGAAATGAGTTCCACATGCAGTGAGATGCTCTGCTCATTTAACCACATGGACTGAGAAGGTATAGAGCGAAGTCTACATATGTGTACAACTTGTAGCCTTCTCATAACGAAGTGTGAAATACTCTAACCATTGAGCTACGTCGACTGAGATGGTAGAGCGAAGTGTGCAACATGTAACCTTCTAATGACTAATGAGATGCCCTAACTATCAGTATGATACGTAGATATTTTGATGGTAGAGTGAAAGTTACATATATGTACAACCTGTGACCTACTGATGGTCAATGAGATGCTCTAACCTTTAAGCTACACGAACAGATGTGGTAGAGCAAACGTTACATATATATATGTCAACCCAGCAAATTTGGTCTTTTGCGTCAAATTTGGGAGAAAAACACTTTTTCTCGAAAAAGTGTTTTTCTCACTCAAAACAGTGATAACTTTTAAGATAACAGTCGGATTGCTCTAAAAATGGTTTTATTGCGTTCAGCGCCTAAGACAGCATATTTTGGTTAATTTTCAGCAAATTTGATCTTTTGCGTCAAATTTGGGAGAAAAACACTTTTTCTCTAAAAAGTGTTTTTCTCACTCAAAACAGTGATACTTTTAAAATAACAGTCGGATTGCTATAAAAATGGTTTTATTGCGTTCAGCGTCTAAGACAGCATATTTTGGTTAATGTTCCGCAAATTTGATCTTTTGCGTCAAATTTGGGAGAAATGCTCTAACTATTGAGCTATACGTGGAAAACTACATACACGTACAACCTGTAATCTTCTGATTCGATCTGATTGAAATTCCTTTTACTACAATTAATCTGCATGGTTTCCTACTTATGTCTCTCATGATGAAAACATTTACCTTGAACGTCGAAGAATATTGCTTTTCGTCACCAGTGCGAATGCTTTCTGTCTTTTCTTATAATCTAAAGCTCTTTTAATGCGACATTGTAAGGGAGCATCCTTTAGCAAACAAACTTTGCAGAACAACTCTAGGGGAACAAGATATAATATTTGTACAGAACCTGTAACCTTCTGATAACTATAGTGAGATGCTTTAACCATTTTGTTACATGGACTTGATGGTAGAGCAAAGGTTACATATATGTACAACCTATAATCATTCGAACGACAAATGAGATGCTTTAACCATTTAGCTACATGGATTGAGATGGTACAATCTAACCTGTAATATAACCTGTAATCTTCGAATGACCAATGAGATGCTCAAACCATTTAGCTACATGGGCTTAGATGGTAGAGCTTTTTTATATTCTTTCAATTTGAAACCTTCTGATGAGTAATGGGATGCCCTGACCAGATGTATAGAGCCTACTCAGATGTATAGAGCGAAGGTTACATATGTGTAAAACCTGTAACTTTCGGATAGCAACTGCGAATGATGCTCTCTAACCATTGAGCTAAATGGATTGAAATTCTAGAGCGAATGTTTCATATAGTAGAACCATTAAGCTTCTGATGACCAACGACATGCTCTATACTATTTAGCTACAAGATATTCCAACCATTTATAGCTATTTCCATAGGGGGTAATGTAGACTACTATATGTGGCCATGTGCATGTGCTTAATAGACAATGAAACACTAATATTAATATGCGCTATTCGCTAGCTATATATACAGTACTACCATATAATTGAAATGACTTGATTCTTACGCTTGCATCTCATTCCTTTGTAGTCTGGTGGACAAGTACAACGATACCCATCAACGTAATTATGATCCACGATACAGCTCCCTCCATTTAAACACGGGTTTTCACTGCACACACCCTTCCCGAGAACTAAAAATGAATGACCGGTGATATTACTTGCAGCAGTGATGTGAGTAACTTACAAGTAACTAGTTTCAAAATCGTCGCAATGGAGGAACGAGGCGGGACTCGTAGTCTAGTTAGGAATATTATTGTCCAGCATATAAAGCTTTAAAAAGAGCCATAACACAACATAATTTTGAAAAAAAATTAATACTAACGTTTCGTTACTAAACTCGCATCATCATCAGAGTGACAAATTACAATGAATGAATGAACGAATGAATGAACGAACTGATGAATGAATGAATAGAAAGTAACAAAGAAAGTAACATAGTGTTACAAAGGAAGTTAAAGTACCCGTGAAATCAAATTTTGGAGCAATAATAGAATACCCGTCCACTTTTGAAACCGCATTTAAAGGCAGAAATACAAAATCTCTTTAAATATAATGTCGAAGGTTTATATTGTGTGTTCTTGTTGATAGTTATCAAATTAAATGGGGTTTTAAAATAGAACGCGAAGCAATTGTATATGATAAACGTTCCGTAATTTGACCCTTTTACTAACTGTTAAGATACAAATAGCGAAAGTGGACGGGTATTCTACAATTTAGCGCACATTTTTGGTGTTCTGTATTTTTACATATTCGTACATATTCTTATTTCACTTCATTCAATTCATTACGAGCATGGAGAGTTACCCTTTTCACCTGTTTTTATACAAGATCGTACGGCCGCCATTAATCGAGCATGTGACGTCAAAGATTCGAAGCTAAAAACGACATGCAGGTTAATCGTCATATTATTGCAAAGGGTTGTAAGGGAAACTACTACCTTGCAAATAGTCTTATAACTCAATAATTACGGAAAACCAGGAGGAATAAGCCGTACAGCAACAATGTTTTACTCTGTTGAGTCTGGCTCGCTAGGAATATGTTATGAGCAATGGCGGACAAAGTTTAGGTGAGTTTGGAGCTTCGATTACTTGTGATAAAATGTTCATTGTTAACGTCTTTTGCAAATGAAACACTTATTTATAACCTAAAATGATATTCTGTAATTGAAAACGACAGAAAATTTTCCCTCATACATGAATATGTTAGTATTAAATTTAAAAAAAAAAATGTTGGGTTTGCTCCTATCTATAGATGCAACTGTAGCTGTAGCTGTAGCTGTAGCTGTAGCTGTAGCTGTAGCTGTAGCTGTAGCTGTAGCTGTAGCTGTAGCTGTAGCTGTAGCTGTAGCTGTAGCTGTAGCTGTGGCCATAGCTGTAGCTGTAGCTGTAGCTGTAACTATAACTATAACTATATCTGTAACTATAACTATAACTATATCTGTAACTGTAACTGTAACTGTAACTGTAACTGTAACTGTAACTGTAACTGTAACTGTAACTGTAACTGTAACTGTAACTGTAACTGTAACTGTAACTGTAACTGTAACTGTAACTGCATGTAGCTGTAACTGCAACTGCGACTGCCACTGCGACTGCGACTGCGACTGCGACTGCGACTGCGACTGCGACTGCGACTGCGACTGCGACTGCGACTGCGACTGCGACTGCGACTGCGACTGCGACTGCGACTGCGACTGCGACTGCAACTGTAACTGTAACTGTAACTGTAACTGTAACTGTAAATGTAACTGTAACTGTAACTGTAACTGTAACTGCATGTAGCTGTAACTGCAACTGCGACTGCGACTGCGACTGCGACTGCGACTGCGACTGCGACTGCGACTGCGACTGCGACTGCGACTGCGACTGCGACTGCGACTGCGACTGCGACTGCGACTGCGACTGCGACTGCAACTGCAACTGTAACTGTAACTGTAACTGTAACTGTAACTGTAACTGTAACTGTAACTGTAACTGTAACTTTAACTGTAACTAGTTACTTTTTTAGATCAGGCAACCGTAACAAGTTACAAAATATACCAATTAAGAAGTAACTGCTGTTCAAGACATCGCTATACTTTATCATGCATGTGAATTTACTGATTCCCCTTCCTGTGAAGTCTCAAATTGTATATCTGAACAATATAACTGCAAATAGTATCACTTTCGTAAGCTATCCAAAAACATGCACAAATTACAAATCCATATGTAAATAGTAAGAATATCCAAATAGTCAATCCATATATCAGTACATATATACTATATAGATCCAAATAGTGGTACGATAGATTGAAACAAGGTCACTTTCCTATGTGATCCAAATATAGCAGATCCATCAGATTTCGTAAGTGATACAGATAGCAGATCCAAAGAGAACTTTTATAAGTGATCCAAACCATAAAGAGACACTCCACCCCCAAAACAAGTGTTACTTAAATGAACGTTCTTTTGTCGCCTTACATGAGAATGTGCATTAGTTTTCTTCTAATTGTTTTTAGTTTTAGAGAAATTTAGCTTTGTTTATCGTATTTTTGTAAATTGAAGGCCGCCATTTTTGTTCTGATTGCTGGCAAATGCGGTCACCCCATTAATTTTTAACGTCATTAAGTGTTAAAAAATATATACAAAGAAATCCTTCACAATAGCGTGAGCAGAAATCCTGCACAAAAAATAATAGACTATAGACCACGTTATTGTGAAGGGTTTCTTTGTATAGTATTTCTATCACTCAATGATGTCAAAAATTAATCAGAACAAAAATGGCTGCCTTCAATTTACAAAAAATACGATGAACAAAACCAAATATCTCTAAAACTAAAAAGATTAAAAGAAAACTAATCGCGCATTCTCATGTAAGGCGACAAAGAACTTTCATTTAAGGAACACTTGTTTTGGGGGGTGGAGTGTTCCTTTAATCACTTAACATATTTTACTAACATATTAAAAGTAAATAAGAGAAAATAAAATATTATTTTGTTACCTGAGCTATGATTGCTAGAGAAATGTCCATTGTCTGCCTTGGTAACATGCTTAACACGAGTTCGCCGTCGTGCCGATAAGGAGAGGCCTGTGGTCGTGTGCAACAGTGATAAGTAACCCACTATGAAGAGAACATTCATCGCGAGCATTGTTCTCAGACTTTCCTTTCGTAGGCTTTCCTTCTGAACTGAACAAGGTGATGTCACAGAGCGGTTACCAAAAACGGATTATTCAACAAGGCTAGACATCAATAGGTACATACAAAAATTACTCGCCTCTCGTTAGTTTAAAAGGAGTGCTAATAGACATCTTTAGATATGAGTGTGACTACGACTACAAATACAAGATTCGTCAATTTTTGGGGCCAATTGCTCCTGATCAACGGAGAGATTCACTAAACGTTGAGTATACTCGGACTCAGACGAAGGTTGGTTCGGTGTAGAGATGTACACTGTAAAAACAGGTTGGTTGAAACAACCGATTTCATACCTTGTCTCAGATGCATACCAATCTGAGTGGTTAAAATAACCTGAAATATTTTGATTAAAATTCAATTAATATTTTGGTTGTCTTAACCAATAAAATTTGGCTGTTTCAACCCGTAAAGAAGGTTAATTGGTGAATCTGAGACAACCAAGTTTAAATGTTTTAACCATTCTATTTTTACAGTTGCGCGTATACTGATGCTTTAATGCTTTAATGAAATACTCCTAAATCAGTATTACACTATACTAAGATACTTATAGATAGATATACAGTATAACCAAATATATATATATATATATATATATACTTCATAAACTCATTAATATTCATTAACCAAATTGTCCAATAACATTTTCGTATTTAGTCACGCGCAAGGCTTTTATACCTGATAACATCCATGAATACTAATCAGCATGAAAATTATATAAAGTCTCTACGAACTTTATGTAAAATTCCTGCTAATTTGCATTTCATACATCAACCCAATTTACCTCTAATAGAAAATAAAAACCAGTACACTCCCTAGTGAATACAATCAATTGTTTTTGAAGCTATTTAAAACACTCGAACTCGCGTTTTATCATATCTAAAATGCTCGCGCTGCGCGCTCGCATTTTAAATATGATAAAACGCTCCTTCTCGTGTTTTAAATACTACTTAAAAAAGCATTAATAATTCATGAGGGAAAGACAAAGGAAATCACTACCGTGTCGTAGGTTTTATATGTGATAAAGATTCTAAAAGATAATTCTATAAACATAAACTAGCAGCACGTGTTTTATCAGATCTAAAACATTCGGGCTACGCCCTCGTGTTTTATATCTGATAAAACACTGCTGCTCGTTTATTAAACAGTACTTATGGATATATAATTATATATTAACATGGAAAGCAGTTACATGATATATTTTACACGAGAAAGAGATGGAAAGATGGAAAACGCCCCGCCCAAAAAGTAAACAACAAAATAAAAACCCAAAAAACAACAAACAAAAACAAAACAAACAAAAAATTTGATGACTGAGTGACTTAATTGCAGGAATATAAAGTGTTTCGAAACTTGGAATGCTAGGTACAATGGAGAGATTGTGGAATGGAATGTGATTCCATGTTACATATTGTTCGTGGATAAAATCAGTATGATGCAGGTATTTTATGTAATCTTCCTCGACCGTTTGTTTTGACCGTGACGTAATAATGAGCTGTCGTGTAGGTCAGAGAGACATATCTATGTAGTCAATCAGAAAGCCATGGCTTTATTCCTGACTTCCCATATAGCCAGACAGAAAACAATTCGATATGGTATCTGAATTTTGTGTATTAACAACTAAGCCTTGTGTGGTTTTCACTATAGGCTCAAATTTAGTAAACCACATGCATTATTCCCAAATTGTTTTATTACGCACGCGTCTACAAAGTTAAGGTGATGATGCTAACGGATGTTGTACTTTATGAACGATTTTTAACGACATTTTGATAGGCCAACACTTTGCGTTAAAAATCGTGATCATAAAAGTCCCCATATATGTAGTAAGTAGTCTTTACCCCAATTTTTTGATTGGCAATAAGTTTATTTCCAATATATAATATATGTCGTAATAATTTAATGTTACGAGGGACCCTAATACTAGGATTAAGGATAAGGTTAGTATATTCGGGTTAGTGTTAGGCCGGTCTCTCGTAATATGAAATTAATTGTGCATATATTATATATTGGACATAAACATATTACCTCTTGCTTCAACGATTATCTCCTCTATTAGAAGTAAGTTCATTTCCATTAACATTAAGCGTATCATATGTTCGACTTCCCAATATCCGGTTGCCATAAGAGTACGTTCTTCTTACCTTGGCATCTAAGTAAAAACGGTTTGTGATTGGTTTGAGTCAAAGTTGATAATTTCGGTAAAGTTGATCTCGGCGGCCATTTTAAGTTGGCTGGCACCAGTCACGAAACCTGTTGAACACAAATTAAACACAGAGAGGTTGAACAGAGACGCGATAAACCACCGGTCATCCTAACCGTGGTTCTGTGGGCTCAAGTTCCGCGTTTCCACAGCTTTCCAACTCTAAAGGCCCAGGTTATATCCGTACTAAATTTCCATCAGGTGATAGTCAACTCGCGCTTTGCCCTCAAGAACTATATAACGTCATAGCACTCATAGACGTTACGAGCGAATAATCAGTGGTCAGAGTTCAGTGGTTAGAGCACTGCACTAGCATCGCAGGGTCGCGGGTTCAATTCCAGCCGGAAGGCCTTGAAGTTGCATTTTTCGCAACTGGTCCCGGTTTGGTCTTAAAATGTATATATTTCAACACTCGAAATTTCCCTTCACCATAAATCCTTAGAACATGTGGTTTAATCGAGTGAAATGCAAAATATTACTTGTAATCGTTATAAAGATGCTTTGCTGCATGCGTAGGCAGTTTTCGAAATACAAATCTAAAACTTTAAAGGTTGGTGTACTTCTAGGAGGTCGGACGTTTCGAACGAAGGCCTTCGTCAAATTACGTTTCACTCTCTAAAGAAGGGCCTTCGTTCGAAATGTGATAAGTTCTCCTACACACGCGATTTCGGAAGTACACCAACCATTTAGAGATTTTAATTTAATTGTTGATTATCTGTGGTTTCTTTAAAAGCGAAGGTCGTTACCCAACGAAGTATAACCGTTCTTTCTCGCTTGTGTTGCCTTCATTTACTTAAAAAACAACCAAAACAACACGTTGCCAACGTTTATTTAGATTTTAAACGGGAGAGGAAAGGCATTGCTGGACGTTGTCTCTCCCACTGCAGGTACCCGTAAATTACCGCGTAATCTATAGACAGGCGAAGATGGACAGTGTATTGATGTCCATATGATACGATGAAAAGAAGAAAGCCAAAATGTATTCAATATAGCACAGGAAAAATGGATAACTAACTAAAATGAGACTTAAATTTCTAACCTTGATCATTTTCGTATGTTTATCACAAGATTCACCAGCGCTTGGTAAGTCATTCATTGCACACGAGTGAAAAGGACAACGGTGCTCTGTCACTTGGACAAGCAGGTTATAGAGTAATATGGCTGAGAATATGGCCTGTTTTCTATAACAATTTAATAACTTAAAGATTACTGTTAAATATCAGGTGTATTTAACTGTACAAAATATCAAGGGTAAACGATGTCAGACAGTAAAACCTGTGTCAAATTTATGGTGGATGTAAACATTTTTTTAAATGCCGGTGACATGCTCCAGCAGTGCAAAACGTTGAAAAATACTGCTATCTTCAAGTCCATATTTTTCATGCTAGGTCGACATTTCAAGAAAAATGACGAGTTGAGGACACGCAAAGAAGGTAGGCATTTTATTACTAATCACTCTATATTTATATATATATATATGATTGAAGAAGTGGTTTATAGAGTGCTCAATACCTTGACGGTAGAGCGAGATATATTTATTAGATGATTAACGTTGGTCGATCATCAGGATCGCTTAAACGCCTGAAACTCCGAGTAGCAACGTTAATCATCTAATAAATAAATATATATATAGCATATATGTGCATATATAGCATATGTATATATATATATATATACATATACATCTATATATATATACATATATATATATATATATATATATATATATATATATATATATATATATATATATATATATATATATATATATATATATATATACATATATATATATATATATATATATACATATACATATATATAGCATATATATATATACATATACATATACATATACATATACATATACATATATATATATGTACATATATGCTATATATATATAGCATATATATATATATATTATATATATATATATATATATATATATATATATAGCATATATGTACATATATAGCATATATGTACATATATATAAGTACATATATATATATATATATATATATATATGTAATGTTTAAAACACGAGCAGCAGTATTTTATCAGATATAAAACACGAGGCGCAGCCGAGTGTTTTATATCTGATAAAACACGTCTGCGAGTGTTTTATACGGCTTAAAAAACGACCAGCATTTGGTAAGTTCGTTGGCGTAGTAATTTTGAAAAATAACGTTGTCTAACCCGAGAAAATCAAAGCTAAAGTTTATGTAAATTAGGATGAATCTTTATCACATATAAAGATACGACATATATATATATATATATATATATATATATATATATATATATATATACTATATATATATATATATATATATATATATATATATATATATATATATATATATATATATATAATATATATATATATATGTGGCATTTCACTCGATCAAACTACATGTTGAAAGGATTTATGGTGAAGGAAAATTTCGAGTGTTGGAATACATACATTTTAAGACCAAACCGGGACCAGTTGCGAAAAATGCAACTTAGCGGCCTTCCGGTAGGAATTGAACCCGCGACCCTGCGATTGCTAGTGCAGTGCTCTGACCACTGAGCTACGGAAGCCGTTGCCGAGAGCCTAGTCACGAGTTCTGTATATATGGTGGTAATGCCGGGATAAGATTCTGGGTATATTATAGGTAATATTTGGCATTTCACTCGATCAAACTACATGTTCAAAGGATTTATGGTGAAGGAAAATTTCGAGTGTTGGAATACATACATTTTAAGACCAAACCGGGACCAGTTGCGAAAAATGCAACTTAGCGGCCTTCCGGTAGGAATTGAACCCGCGACCCTGCGATTGCTAGTGCAGTGCTCTGGCCACTGAGCTACGGAAGCCGTTGCCGAGAGCCTAGTCACGAGTTCTGTATATATGGTGGTAATGCCGGGATAAGATTCTGGGTATATTATAGGTAATATTTGGCATTTCACTCGATCAAACTACATGTTGAAAGGATTTATGGTGAAGGAAAATTTCGAGTGTTGGAATACATACATTTTAAGACCAAACCGGGACCAGTTGCGAAAAATGCAACTTGGCGGCCTTCCGGTAGGAATTGAACCCGCGACTGAGCTACGGAAGCCGTTGCCGAGAGCCTATAGTCACGAGTTCTGTATATATGGTGGTAATGCCGGGATAAGATTCTGGGTATATTATAGGTAATATTTGGCATTTCACTCGATCAAACTACATGTTCAAAGGATTTATGGTGAAGGAAAATTTCGAGTGTTGGAATACATACATTTTAAGACCAAACCGGGACCAGTTGCGAAAAATGCAACTTAGCGGCCTTCCGGTAGGAATTGAACCCGCGACCCTGCGATTGCTAGTGCAGTGCTCTGACCACTGAGCTACGGAAGCCGTTGCCGAGAGCCTAGTCACGAGTTCTGTATATATGGTGGTAATGCCGGGATAAGATTCTGGGTATATTATAGGTAATATTTGGCATTTCACTCGATCAAACTACATGTTGAAAGGATTTATGGTGAAGGAAAATTTCGAGTGTTGGAATACATACATTTTACGACCAAACCGGGACCAGTTGCGAAAAATGCAACTTAGTGGCCTTCCGGTAGGAATTGAACCCGCGACCCTGCGATTGCTAGTGCAGTGCTCTGACCACTGAGCTACGGAAGCCGTTGCCGAGAGCCTAGTCACGAGTTCTGTATATAATATGGTGGTAATGCCGGGATAAGATTCTGGGGATATTATAGGTAATATTTGGCATTTCACTCGATCAAACTACATGTTGATATATAATATAAATAGATATCTTAAAATTTATACTAATATATTATAAAGGACTATATATTTTGTTGCCATTTTGTTGCGACTTTTTTAAATGTAAATTTGATTTTAAAATCATATAGAATATATGTGTGTAATTTCATTATTGGTAAAACTTGGACCTTGTAAATATAATCCTAATAATAGTACATCTTAATTGTCCTATATACTGTACTACTTTATATCTTATTTAAATGGCAAATATAAAGTTAAATTCAAATATATTACTCATCATTTATTACACAAGTTAAAGTGTATAACTGTATATGAAATGAAAATTCAGTTTGTCTTATTGGAATGAACTCTTTAAAGTAAGGAACAATGTCGTCTAACACACTTCTATATCTCACTCCGTTCTGGAAATATTCAGATGTGAAAGATACGCAAATGAGATAACCAATGACGTAAAAGCCTTAAAACAACATTTTGATTTACTGTGTTATCCAATTTAATTTCAATCTTTGATTTTCTCGGCTTAGACAACATTGATTTTCAAAATTACTACGCCAATGAACTTATCAAATGGGTCGTTTTTCAAGCCGTTTAATAAACTCGCAGCACGTGTTTTATCAGATCTAATACACTCGGGCTACGCCCTCGTGTTTTAAATCTGATAAAACACTGCTGCTCGTTTATTAAACAGTACATAAACATTTCTAGCCTAATAAGATTTTTATTTAAGTTTACAGACCCTCTCAAACATGAAAAAGAATTTATTTATTTCGTGCCGTGTCTTCTCATCCCATGCCATTGACATTTGTTTTGTTTTTGGTGTGCATATTTCTTGCTTATGTCTTGCACCAATAAGTTTAACATGGAATATTAATGAACATTGAAAATTTTGTTCCACATGGCAGAACTATAATGACATTATACTATTATAATGTCATTTTATGAAGAAAAGAGTCTGGAAACTTAAAGTGTAACCATGGGAACTGTGTATGCGTGGTAATATTGTTCATTTAAATAATTCCTATTAATGTGCAAAGTTTCACATGATTTGGTAAAACAATTTTAAGATAAACGGGATTACACAGTAAATGAAAATGTTGTGTCAAGGTTTTTACGTCATTTCTTATCTCGTTTGCATATCTTTAAAATCTGAAGTGTATTAGAAGTGTATTAAACGACATATTGTCCCTTACTTTAAAGTGTTCATTCCAATAAAACAAACATAATTACCTATTTTGCAGTTCGTTCCATTGTGTCTGCGATCGTTGACGCCATCCTTGATGGAGATCGAAAGAGAAGATCAGAAGTCGTAGGTAAGATTAAGCTTGTTTAATGATAAACTAAACCAACATTGCAGTAATAACCGAATTACGTGGTTTTACAAATATTAAAAAATATATGAAAGGAATGGAATAAACTTTATATTATATATAAATATTACAAAAAAGAGAACAAAATAAGATAAAAAAGAGAACAAAATAAAACCAAAATAAAATATGCTCGACAGGGGTAAAACTATTCTTATAGCGATCTCTGCAGCAAAGTGGCATTTTAAGTGGAGCTCTTTAATTGTCCTCTTATATATATATATATATACGTGTAGGTTTTGGTCTACGAAATGCAAAGAGTGCTCAACAACATATAGTTAGAGCAAATAATAGATTTTCGCTTACCTCAAAACTGGTCTGCTACAACTTGTTTCATCTGTAAAAGCCTGAAGATTCTTTTACAGATGAAACAAGTTGTAGCAGACCAGTTTTGAGGTAAGCGAAAATATATATATATATATATATATATATATATATATATATATATATAATTGGATATGAGAGAGGATTTAAATATAGTCAAATACGTATATGGAAAAAGTGACTGCCCCAACCGGGAATCGAACCCTGGTCTCCAAATCAACGTTTCGGCGCTCTGACCTTTGAGCTAATGAGACACGGTCAGAACAGTCAGTGATTTCTCCATATACGTATTAATTCGCCGCTTTCACTTAAACACCAACAGGCAGACATCGCATCTAACCATAGCGTGGTGCAAGGCCTCTCGAGCGCACTTCCCATTATATATATATATATATATATTTGTCCTGAATATATATATATATTATATATAATATATATATTAAAGAGTGACCAAACACTTTTGATATATTTATTATCGAACATCGAATCTGATTGGGTGGTATTTTGTCACATGGTTATTATTTTACGTATAAATGTTTCACAATTAGTTTTTGTTTCCCTTAATTACGTTTCATTCCTTGACAAAGGGCCTTTGCTTCGTGGGTGTACCACGGTGCGAGAAAAGATTTGGGTCCCCCTCCCAAGTGACGATGTATGTAAGGGTCCGGGGGATTTTCCGCAGGAAAATTTTTGAATTTAGGTTCTCTGAAGTGGCATTTCCTACATTTTGTGTAAAATCTAAAGACCACAAATCACTTTTTTTGTAGTGTATCCAATATTTTTAAGAATTTTTAATTCTCCTCTAAATACCACTACAATTTAAAAGAAAATAACTCCAGCTGACGCCATTCTATTTACGACACTTTTTGGGGATATTCCACAGTCCAGTTATATATAGAGAGGTCAGCGGTTTTAATATTTCATTCTATAATACTTTATAAAATAACAAGTGTCTTATGCAGACTCTGATTGGTCGAGCTTCATTCTATCAGAGTTAATAAAATAAAATAATGTTTACTCTATACACGCTGTGATTGGTCAGCTTGCAAAAGACCGGAATGACGTCAGTAACTAATGAGAATTATAGCGTGATCTAAACCACCGTGAAGTAATAGAAACACTAGATATGTTTGAAAAGCACTCGCCTCGACGGCTAGTGCTTCTCCCTACACTTCTCTCGTGTTTTTATTACGTCAGTCGGGTTTTGATCAGGTTATAGAGCCCCGGGCAAACAAATGACGTCAAATTATTTAACAATTGACGTCATTTGAGACCCAAATGACGTCATTTTCAATTTGTATTATATAGTCTGTCTCAAGACTCAATTGCTATTTTATAAGACAAATAGAAATCTGAAATGGCATTTCAACCGTTCGCATAGTGTTTCCACTAGGCATTTTCCCGATTTGAAATAACGTCATTCATGTTCCTATCACAGTATAGAGACACGCAAGTAATTTTCTATTTGTTAATTTGAACATTCCTGGAAAGTTTGAACAGATATGGCAAAAACTGCATCACATGAAACCTTTATTTATTTGAAGACGACAGTGAGGCCGAAGATGGAAGCCTGTCTGAGACTCTGAGCAGCAAAGCAAAGCAAAAGGAAGGATACGAAAATGGTAAGAACCTTGGATGACGTGAATCAATAAGTGATCAAGTGTTTATTATTATTATTATTATTATTTTTTTTTAATTTTATTGGATAACAACTTGCCATGAAAAAGACAACAACAAAAGATCCAAAAGGGAAAGCGCGAACGGGAATAAAAGTCCCATGCGAGGCGCCACCCTCTTAGATTAAAATATACATGTAAAATTTGCTCTATATCATAGAGGTTCTATGACAGGGACAGTCGCGCACCAGTGTCCAGGTACACGGCCAATCTATATCAAAAGTAGAAACAACTACACTAGATAGTATCGTCCGTTCTACGGACGTTGACTAGAATGCTACTTCTTTGCATTACTGATATATTTTCTTTCCGATTCAAAGCAGACGACGGAGTACAGAAGCGCCAGCTCACGACAGCACGGACGTTTACAAAACGTGAAGACCGAGAGAGCGAACAAGGCTTGAGATTGGCTAACGTCATCGCCACAAGTGACGTTAATGCTACTGACGACCAATCAGAAATGCTGAAAGAGATAACGGAAGTAAACGCACCAGATAAAAACTCGCAGGAAGAAGATATAGATGACGACAATGACGATGATGAAGAATCTGGAGCAGAGGATGAAGACAAATTTTCTAGCTCTGGTTCTGCCTTTTCCGGAGATAGATCGGAGATGAACGCTCGAGTTCGATTAGAGTTCGGAAATAGGTCTGGGTTGTCTGATACGCAATCCAAAAAGAAGAATATCTTAGGACCTCTTTCGAACAATAGAGCGATAAAGGACGCCCAATTTGCGGAAACTAAATATGGATCACCATATTCCGAGTCCGAGAAAGGATTTGGTGATGATTCTGAGCAGGAATCAGATGATGACTCAGAATCGGGGAGTGATAGCAGGTCAAGCTGGGGCAGCGGTTCGGATGCTAACGACGATGTTGAGGAAGAGGAGTCTGCTGACGAGGAGGATTTCAAGAACACCACATCCGGTGAGAAAATTGGAGAAAGAACCATGGACAACAACAATAATACAAGTGAAGAGATTTCTAAAAATAATTTCTCGGAAATTGTCAATTATGCTGGAGACTATGAGAACACTTCTGAGAAAAGGGATAAGGATTACATTTCTGAGAAAAGTAAAAATGGAATTACTAAGTTGTCTAAAAAACGGACAGATTTGCTTGGAAACAGCAGTGCTTGGAAAATACCTCTTAACTCGTCCGAAGAAGGCAAACAACAGTTCGTTTCAGAGGAAAGAAAACTTGACAAAACTGAGGAAAATTATGGAGATATAGACAGTAGTGCTTCGAAGATACCTCTTAACTCGTCCGAAGAAGGCAAGGGACATTTTGTTTCAGAGGAAAGGAATATTAGTGAAAGCCAACAAGATGATAAGTTTAATTTGACGACCAATCAGGTTTTGGAGACTTTACCAGAAGACAGTGACAAGAAGGTGAATGTATACAACAGTAGCATGAATGATACCGATCAAGGGGGTGTCATCGAGAATACTCAGGGGACAGCTTTTGTGAATTCATTAGACAACAACGACAAGCAGTTTAACTCGTATGAAGAGCTGATGATGCGTGGGAAGGTGCTGGTTGATTCACCGGAGGATAACGACGGGACATTGGAGACAAACGAGACGGTTCTCGAGAAAAATGAACAAGGAGAGAATAGCAACGCGAATGGAAGCCTGGATTCACTAAACGCACAGGGAAATAGCCAATGGACTGACAAAAATTTCGAAATGATTAAGAATAAGAATGGCGAGACTGACACGAGGTTTGACGAGGTTTCTCATTCTTCGCCAAATAATGAGGGAAAGCAGTTCACGAATGACAATCGCTCTCTTGAGAATAGTATAGGTTCGCCAAATAAGAATTTTGAAAAGGATGAAAGGGATTTCGAAAAACAATCTGAAAATCTCGGAAACATCGTCGATCCAGCAAAAGCAAGTTTTAAAAAGGAGCGAATCAGATCCAAGAAACAATCTAAAATTCTTGGAAACAGTGCAGATCCAGAAAATAGGAATTTTGAGAATGGAATTGCCGGATCCGTGAAAGAATCTGGAAATCCAAAGAGTAACATACCGACAGAAAAGAAGAATCTCGTCGACTACGAGGTTTCTCATTCTTCGCCAAATAATGAGGGAAAGCAATTCACGAATGACAATCACTCTCTTGAGAATAGTATAGATTCGTCAAATAAGAATTTTGAAAAGGATGAAAGGGATTTCGAAAAACAATCTGAAAATCTCGGAAACATCGTCGATCCAGTAAAAGCAAGTTTTAAAAAGGAGCGAATCGGTTCCAAGAAACAATCTAAAATTCTTGGAAACAGTGTAAATCCAGAAAATAGGAATTTTGAGGAGAAGAATGGAATTGCCGGATCCGTGAAAGAATCTGGAAATCCAAAGAGTAACATACCGACAGAAAAGAAGAATCTCGTCGACGACGAGGTTTCTCATTCTTCGCCAAATAATGAGGGAAAGCAGTTCACGAATGACAATCGCTCTCTTGAGAATAGTATAGGTTCGCCAAATAAGAATTTTGAAAAGTATGAAAGGGATTTCGAAAAACAATCTGAAAATCTTGGAAACATCGTCGATCCAGCAAAAGCAAGTTTTGAAAAGGAGCGAATTGGATCCAAGAAACAATCTAAAATTCTTGGATACAGTGTAGATCCAGAAAATAGGAATTTTGAGGAGAAGGATGAAATTGCCGGATCCGTGAAAGAATCTGGAAATCCAAAGAGTAACATACCGACAGAAAAGAAGAATCTCGTCGACGACGAAATGGAATTGGAAAAACTTGGAAATAACATGGGCCTGGAAAATAGCAATAAAAAAGATAAAAGAAATTTTGAACACTCCAAAGGTGTTGAGAGTAACCCTCTCACGGGTAGCTCCATGTTGGAGCGAAATGAGCCGGTGCTGGCCTCCGAGGAAAAGCTTGGTAGCTTGCCAGAAGATAACATGGAAAGAGTAGACTACCGGGACCAGGTAGAAGGTAGCAGGGGATATGGGAACAATTACTACAACGTTGAGAACGGCAATCCATATCGCTATGAAGACAGATATGCGAGAGAAGATAGCAGCGCATTGTTAGACAAGAGGAACTCGATTCCGGGAGTTGTGGGTAAGTGCTTCTTTGAGGTAATGTAGGGAACCTGCTGTTGCTTTATATTGTTAACAAGTTGTAACAGTATTGATGGCTGAACCATTGCTCAACATTGTTATTATGGCTGGACAACTTGCTGATAACATTTCACCGCGGCGTGCAGCAAAACAGCTGTTCACAGTTGGCAGCACAACATTGTTGACAACTTGCAATAGGTTGTCTGTTTTCACATACGCGTGTAGCTCAATGGTTAGATCATCTTGATTGATCATCATAAAGTTCCAAGTTCCACACACAATTAAGAAACCTTTTTGTTTCTATTTGGGCAACGTTGCTCGCTGGTTAAGCATCTTAAGATCGATGACGACTAATCTTGTTTCGTTGTCTCTTTCAATCAAGGTATTCCAAGTCTTACCCAGGGGATAAATAACGACGCCCTAGATGGTCTCGTCAGCGATGTTGGCGAGCCTTGGATCAAGGACTTCTTGACGAAGACCCTGGAAATGGCGGCCAATGGAGACAAAGCCATAAAAACACCGACACAAGATGTACTGGTACAATATTCAGAAAAAGACGTTAATCTTGTACCTAGGAAATTAAACTCCTACAATACAAAGCCATTACAGCCTAATTCTGCGGACGAAAACTTAGAGACAGCGAGTAAGGAAATGATGAAGCCTCGTAAAGATGACATGCCGTTGGATGCAACCATTTCGAGTGATGACGATGCGCACCCTGGGAATGAAGACGATAGGGACGATGACGACGTGGACAACTACGATAAGGATGATCACGAGCCTGGTGACGTAAGAGCGGTAAGTCATATTAACGTCATTAAGTGACGTCAAGAAAGTCCTGAAAGGGACCAATCTAAATATATAAGTATACTAGAAATACGAATCCGCAATAATCCTTCCCCCGCCTTTTCTATTCCCCCCCCCCCCCTACGGGAATTTCCCCATCCATGATGCCCAGACCTCGCACGCCGTGGGGGCCGTGTATTTGTGTTTTGCGAAAAAAGCCCGTTTCGTCGAAGAAATGTTTGAACGTTATCTCGGCCAATATTTAACCGATTTAAACTCTGAAAACAGATTTGGAATTAGCGAGTCAACATACATAACATACGTGTTTACTATATTACGAGAACGTGAGTATTCTTCGTAAAAACGGTTTATGTACTTAGAAATTAGTCGGCTATAAGCTGGTCACTTCGTCGTATATTATTTTGAACGTTATCTGGATCAATATTTAACCGTTTTCAATTCTGAAAACAGATTTGGAATTAGCGATTCAAAATACATAACATATGTGTCTACTATATTACGAGAACGTGAATTCCGTTCGTAAAAACGGTTTATGTACTTAGTAGAAATTAGTCGGCTAGAAGCTGGTCACTTCGTCGTATATTATTTTGAACGTTATCTGAAACCGTTTTCAATTCTGAAAACAGATTTGGAATTAGCGATTCAAAATACATAACATATGTGTCTACTATATTACGAGAACGTGAATACCCTTCGTAAAAATGGTTTATGTACTTAGAAATTAGTCGGCTTGGAAGGCTATAAGCCGGTCACTTCGTCGTATATTATGTTGAATATCTCGATCAATATATAACCGTTTTCAATTCTGTAAACAGATTTGGAATTAGCGAGTCAAAATACATACTCGGACTTCTATTTCCTCAAAAAACTATGTCTCTTTTTGAAAAAAAACCTTTGAATCATGTGACGGTTCAATTTAAATATTAATTCAAATGCTGAGTATCTAGTTACCAGGACCAAATTTTCCGATGTCGCGCGGATGGCCGTTGACGCATATATATACAAATAAACTCGATGCGAGATCAGGAACCGCTAGCATCTCGTGATAAGGGACTAAACGCCGGTCGATATTAGCACCCTCGCCCTCAGCTTTTTAAGGGACCAATATAAGTCGTGAGCAATTTATAGCAGGATCAAAGACAAAGTAGCCAGAGATGTGACAATGAAGCCGACACTATTGCAAGCTATATGGAAATGAGCATGCAAAGCTACAATAAGTGACAAAACACCTTGGAACACGTTAGCATTATAATATATTTTGTTATACTTGTTTAAAAATAAAGTCTACCCTGCCTCCCCTCCCTGTACAATGTTGGATACCTCAATCTGACGACCTGAAGAATGTGAAGGATGATGACCTGAAGGATATACCGTCCGAAACGTTGTCCATGAAAATATGTTTATATATCGACACATTGAAGTTCTCTTATTTCTCTTATTCATGTTATATCAAGTTAATTTGAGAACTTAGCAACTTTCATATTTATTCTTTGCACCAAGAAGAATAGTCGCGGTGTATACTGATGAGAAATGTTGTATTACGATTACATATGTCCCAATACCTTTGTCACTGATTGTAATGTTGTTATAACTTGTTGTGATAAGTCTGATAAGTCTCTTTTCAAGCTCGTTACAAGTTGTTGTCACGTTTCTTATAATAACATCAAGTCTGTTGGAGATTGTTTAAACAATTTACAAGGACGGTAAACGTAGAACAAGTTGCAACGAACTTTTTGGGCACAGCCTTGTTGCACTTAAATAACAGCATTGTTCGCAGTTAAATCTTTGAAAGTTTGCATGGTGATGCAAATCGTTTTTATATATCGTTTTTGCATTCCAGAATATATTTGAGGCAGGAACATCGTCGGCATTACCAGCCTTAAATAAAATGAATACAGGAAACGAAATCGCATCCAACAATATAAAAAACCAAGTCCCACGACTTCATGTAATTGAAGTACCGATGAAGCAAACACTCAAATATATAAATCAGCCACCAATACCAGCAATACGAATAGTACCAGCACCTGCACAACTACCAGTGACATCACAGATACCTGCAAACAGACCAATAATTGTCACATCACACATATCTATGGTGCCGCCAGTGAATATTGTCCCAGAGAAAGCAGCCAGCTCTCCAAGTAGTCAGACTGGCGCTGCAATATTACCAGGTGAAGACTTAAAGGGAATGGATACAAAACAAGGAATTATAGCAGAACTCGACAACGTAATAGATAATGGTAAGACATGTAGCGTTAATTTTCACGTCTGCTTAGAGGTAAGATGTGGAAAGAAAAGGAAATGAAAGGAAATGAAGAGAAGGGCAGGGAAGATAGTCTTACTTTCGTCAAACGGGTAACGGAATTTTTAAAACAGTATTTCGGATTTCACTGCTTTTAAGGAATTGAAAATATTGGGACGATATCAACAGAGGAAAAACTGGAGAGTGACTTCAAGGAGACACAGGTAAAGTGAAGCTACTGCATTATATATAATAGCTCAATGAATTGCATATTTTGAGGACAATGAATTACTCTATATTTCAGCTTCTTCAGGTGCTTAAGGATGCTATTCCTGTAGGAAGCAGAAGGCCGAAGGACATCAATAACGACATTAAACAAGGTACAAAACACAAATTACGAGGGTAAATAAAATGTCTAAGTTACTGATGCTGTTGCTGGAAGCGTGTTATATCCTCGCGAGTTCAGTATGTGCAAGTGTAGCAGTCAACCCCACAAGCCTTCGTGGGAATCCAGTCCAACGATCTTTGATTACAGATCGAGCAACGTCCAATGATCTACGGAGACCGTTCATGCTAGTGTAGTAATTCTATCTATCTATCTATATATTTACTCCAGCCTAGATTAACCACGAGAGTGCAATGAATAGCAGGTGCTGATCCATTGGTTGAAACTTGACTTATTCATCATTTCTTTTCGGAGTTGTGTCTTGTGTCCAACCCAATTCTTCCCTCGATTTTTCTCCATCGGTTCGGTTTTCTGCGTATTCCACGTCGTGACGTTGTTTCAATAAGGAGTGTTTGTTTTTGCAACATGTTGTTATTCATTCTGACACAGTGACCCAACCATATCAGGTGTTGTTGCTCTTGAAATTGGGGAACTGGTTTACAGGCTGTGATGCACAGTCTCAGTTCCCGTTTTTCTTATCCTCATCCGATATCCATTTTGGTGGAGTATCCCGCCTCTTGAACTCACCCTTAACGATTCGTTGGAGTAATCGTACCCATTCTACTTCTATACAATCCTGGCCAAAAGTCGTGGGACAGTGTTGTTGAGTTTTTGAAAAATCTATTCTTACCTTGTCTACACCGAGGCATTTTTGGTTTTTCACCTTATTCCAAAATGGCTGCCAATTTAATATTCTTTTTTATTATATGGCACAAGCTACTTTTGGTGAAATTGCGTGCTCTGATTGGCTGAGACACGTCACGTCCGGATTACGGATTTTGTCAACCATTTTGTTTACAACGATAGGAAACTTTGAAAAGCAGCAAAAATTGAACGAATTTAGTAAATTAAGCACTAAATCATGTACGAGTCGGACGAGAGTCTTAGATTGAAAATGACGATTCTGTCACTCAAAACGTTTGTTTAAAAAAGCCATGCCATATAATAAACCTCTTATTAACCTCGACCGCTTGGTCATTACGGGAAAAATAAGACCTCGGTCTGATATTTTCCCGTAATGACCGCACTCTCGGTTAATAAGAAGTTAATATGTATATAAATTAGCCCTGATACCCTCGTTATTGTGCACGAAATTCAAAAAAATAATAATGTTAACTTGGCAGCCATTTTGGAATTAGGTCTATACTGTCTTATCCTTAGAAATCGAAGATCTGAAGGACTACGCAAGCGCACTGACAGAGACCGCTGGCTTGTCTCCGACTAATCGTGATGATCTGGCGAAGAAATTGGCCAGAGATTTATTGGATGAAATTAAAGTGTCAGAGGAGAGAAAAGAAGGACTACTGAGAGAACTGTTGGCGTTTGTCACTGCTATGGAAGTTGAAAGAGTCAGAGGTATAGAAATATAATTAGTTGTTTTATGTCGCTTCTTACGCAATCCTTAGACAAGTGTTCACACCCTTTTAAAGGACACTGGCAACATAAATTACAATTTCAAATTTTTGACTTTCTCGTGATTAACAAACAGGCTTACCAAGGTAATCCAAGAAAACAGAACTACTCTTGTACAAAACAACAGCACCATCTTGTTGTAATACTTTGCCTAATTAACTGGGAAGTTGGTGACGTCACGCGGAATGCTTTTTAAAATGGCGTGGTTCAATTGTAAATGGAAGACATTCACAAATTAAAACGAGTTTCAAACTTTATAAAGTCATGAGGATGGCTAGATAAAAATTTCGCTTTACCCCGGTTGTGACGTCACATGCATATCGAAAATATATACAATGCAATGCAATGCAATGCAATGCAATGCAATGCAATGCAATGCAATGCAATGCAAATCTAACTACCAATAAATTTCAAAAGTAAGATAATATAGGCAATTGCATAATAAGATAATTTTACAATAAAAATAATATTTACAATGAACTTAAAACGATTGGTCAGACATACATGGAACATTCATGTAGTGCAAAGCTCACAGCAGTTACTGTTATTTTCTAAAAGGCTACTAATATCCAACTTACGAAAAAATAACATGATGGCGGACAATGATTCAGGTCAGCAACTTTGACAGTGTAATTAATACGCTTTACGAGCATTTTTACAACCTCAAACTACTATATTCTGGCTATTTAAGTTACGTACTTTGATCGAAAAGGCCTTTAAGTCTTATCATTGAGCGGTAAAGATCTGTCATTACAAAATAACTGAAAAGTTTTAAAAAAATTGCGAAAAAAGTGAGGAAATGTGAGAAATTTAAAAGCAAAAATGATTATCCCCGACATAAAATGAATTTGAATGAAGCGTTTGAAAATGGCAGTGACGAGTTTGACTGTTTTGGTGGACTTCATACGAGTGGATTATTGTGTGGGAAACGTATGTTTTTCTCTGGCCTCTTGTTTTCCTGACACACCACAAATATTCTCTTGTACTCTCCTTAGTTTTATTGAAATATATTTACTCTCTCTGATACAGTAATACAGTATACTCAACACTCAACAGTCAACACGGTTCTTCCCGCCAGATTCGCCTTATATGGCATGGCGTCGAATCGAGGCCAACATAACATCACTCACAAGGAGCTACAGTAACTAAACAATTTTTCCCACAATTGAAACAAACTAACCCAAACTCTTAACCTTCTGATGAAACTACAACAGATTTAGAAAAAAGGTTGAATAATGAGCTGGAAAAAGTTAATCAATGGCTTATTGCCAACAAATTGACATTAAATGTAGATAAAACTGAGTATATGATAATTGGATCACATAAACGACTATGTAAAGTTACCACTGACCCACAAATTGTCATTGGTGGAGAAAATGTTAAACGAGTATCTGTTACCAAAAGTTTAGGAGTTGTCATTGATGAAAGATTGAATTGGGAGGCTGAAATTGACAACATCAGTAAAAAGGTTTCTAGGGCAATAGGAATAATTAAAAGAGTAAAATCGCTATTATCGGAAGATTCGTTAAAGTATCTGTATCAAACTCTTATCTTACCTCATTTTGATTATTGTGCAATGGTTTGGGGAAATTGTAATAAAACTCTGAAAACCAAATTGCAAAAATTACAAAATAGGCAAGAACAATAACAGGTGATAGTTACGAAATACCATCTGAAATTTTACTATCTAAACTGGGATGGGAATCCCTCGATGAAAGAAGGGAAACCCAAACTATTTCTTTTGTGACCAATGTTTTAAAAAAAGATAATTGCCCAGATGGTATTTCTAAGATGTTTACACTTGCAAATAGAAACATGTACAATCTTAGAAGTAACAACAAAATGCTGATGTTGTCAAAGCCGAAAACTAATGCCACGAAGAGAAGTTTTAGTTATGCAGCTGCCAAGACATGGAATGACCACCAAAAATAAAATGATGCTATATATAAGTTATTTTATTGTAATATAGATTCTTTTTATTTGTAATTATAGTGTGTATTTTATTTAGTTTCTACTTCTGTAGATATACCTTTTTATATATGTAAACACACGGCCTTATGAAAAACAACCTTTTAATTTCCTTTTCTTTCTTTTTTAAAAACTGTATGGTTGATAAGCTACCGTGTATAAAGATTATTGAATACAAATACAAATACAAATACAAAGCTAACCCAATCACATAACCTTGATAGTAACAAAAACGATTAATTTTGATACATTATAAACACTTAACCTCGACACTAACTCAGACACAGCACTTACCCATATGCGTTTGAAAAAATCTCTTTGCAGAGGGGCTAGCAGAGGTTAGGACCCAAGTGCTTAGTTTTGCCTCGAAGCAATCCGACGGCGACCCTACGAAGATACGAGGCGAAGCTGTCCGACTATTGGACGAATTTTTGCAGAACCTGCCGCTACCGAAAGACCAGATACAAGAGAAAGAAAGTAGATTGTTGCAATCAAAACTGTTGAGCAGCCTGGTCAAAGAAGGAGAAAGGAGAGCGTTAAGGGCGAAAATAAAGAAAGCGTTGGTTGATTTAGTCGCCGATAAATTGTTGTGAAATTTGTAAAAATAACGTTTTGATAGAGTTTTTTTAGTAGAAATATAGGCGCAGCGCCACTGCCATAGGTGTTAGCCATATTAAAATATGCGATTAATGGTGCAAAATTATTGTTGCTTTATACGTGCATGATTTATGGTGTGACTTCTTCAAAAACAAGAAAGGTAGTCACAATTTATAATTAGTGACGCCTTGTTTTATCCACGATTCTTTGATAAGATAAGATAAGATAAAAGCTTTATTTATACAGGGAACACACCTCAGCCGAAGCTGTTCTCCCTGGTGCCCCTGATATCAACAGCTACATACATAATAAAATACAAATTATATAAATTATAAATAGGCTAATTACAATATCAGAATAATGATTATAATAAAACTATATACTAAAAATCTAGTTCAATCAATAGTTTAATTCAACGTCATATAGATGTTTCTTAAAAGTTATTACTGAGTATGATTTCTGAATGTGCGGAGGGATTGAGTTCCACAGCTTTATACTCGTGTACTTAAATGTACATTTTAAGTAATTTGTTCTTGGTTTTGAATATCGACATGTCGGATGTAGCTTTGCTCCAATGGCCACGGAAAACGGTTCGAAAGCGAGGGATAAGCGCGTGACAGTAAAATTACTGTTATATTCCCAGGCAATCTTCGTATACGTTTGACCATATGATCGTGGCTAGATGGAATACTCGCAGTTGAGGTGACCGTGAGGTACTAGGTCTGAGTCGTCTTCTTTAGTATCCGTGAGAGATTGTACTGCTATCATACGATCGGACATGCCTGTATGATGAAATACATCATGGAATTGCTAACCCCAAAACAACTTAGATCCTAACCTTAGCACCTCGCCTAATGATTTTCTAATACTAACCTAATACATATAAAAGGATCGTCCAGAAGATCGACCACTCAGACCTAGTACCTCACGGTTACCTCAACCGTTGATGATTAGGATAACTGTTCAGACATATATTTGAAAAGGTTTTATCACGCAGCAAACCTGCCTAAATCACGATTAAGTGTTCGAGGTAAACGTTGTTGATATTTTGGGGATGTTTTACGTTCTTTTGCTGGATAAACTGGCTTCGCAAAAAAGTATTTTTATCTTGTATTAAAAGCCATCTTTCTTTGCAAATTCGCTGCGTTAGCAAATGTCTTTCTTTTCTAATGTACTTTGAATAATTTTTACTATATAACAAATCACTTAATGACTGGTCCCTCGTGAAAGCAGTGAGATTTAATTCCCTCGAATCTCGATGATTCCCTCGACTCCGTGTCGGGAAACATCGGAATCCTTGGGAATTACATCTCGACCAGTCATTAAGTGCTTTAATAAGCCAGTTCGTAATGTCGACTGCGCATCGAAATGACGCGTTCTGCGTCGGGAACTTATTTCAATTCATAACATAAGGCTGGGGAATTTGCAAGTGTAAATAGAAATGCAAATGTCTATTGTGGTTTTAGTCCGATGCAGAACACGTCATTTTGATGCGCAGTCGACATTACCAACTGGCTTATATAACATAGTCTTAGGCTACATTCGTTAATAATAATAATAATAATAATAATTTATTTAATCACGTACCACCTAAGAGCTTTAACAAACTCGTTCATAATGTGAACCTGAATGTTTTTGGAACGTGTTGTTTTGGAAAACTTGATTTTTGGATGTAAGTTTCTAACGATTTCTACTTGAAATTATCACCAAGGACAATCAATGAGCGCACACTTTCCTAACCGAATGCCCAAACATTAAAAGATCTTTGTCCCGAAGAAATTTTTTATCCCGAATCGGATCTCATGCGCAGTCGATCTCGTGCGAAGTGGATCGAGCAACTGGATCGAGCAACGCATTGTTTAGCTCTGCAATGCAGCCCGAATTTCCCCTGGAAAATATAGGGCTGTGTCGCAGGCCACCGATTGTTCGATGCTGCGAAAAATGAAGCCAAAACACTTCGGCCATCTTGGAGAGACCACCTGCGCTCTATAGTTTCTGTCAAGGAGCCGTAGTTTGTGATCCAAAATTACGAGAAAACCTTCGACAACTGATTCACTTTAGCATCGTGAACGATCAGAGTTTGGATGCTGTGAAAAATGAAGCCACAATACTTCGCAGCGGCCATCTTGGAGAGACCATCTGCGCTCTGTAGTTTATGTCACGGAATCGTAGTTTGTGATCCAAAATTACGAGAAAACCTTCGACAACTGATTCACTTTAGCATCGTGAACGATCAGAGTTTGGATGCTGTGAAAAATGAAGCCACAATACTTCGCAGCGGCCATCTTGGAGAGACCATCTGCGCTCTGTAGTTGATGTCACGGAATCGTAGTTTGTGATCCAAAATTACGAGAAAACCTTCGACAACTGATTCACTTTAGCATCGTGAACGATCAGAGTTTGGATGCTGTGAAAAATGAAGCCACAATACTTCGCAGCGGCCATCTTGGAGAGACCATCTGCGCTCTGTAGTTTATGTCACGGAATCGTAGTTTGTGATCCAAAATTACGAGAAAACCTTCGACAACTGATTCACTTTAGCATCGTGAACGATGAGAGTTTCGATGCTGTGAAAAATGAAGCCAACACAGTTCTCGGCGGCCATCTCGAAGAGAACACCTGTGCTCTGCAGTTTATGTCAAGGAGCTGTAGTTTGTGATCTAAAATTACGGGGAAACCTTCGATAACTGATTCACTTTAGCATCGTGAACGATCAGAGTTTAGATGCTGTGAAAAATAAAGCCACAATACTTCGCTGCGGTCATCTTGGAGAGATCATCCGTGCTATGTAGTTTTTGTCACGGAGCCGCAGTTTGTGTATACGAAAATCGTGTATAAGTACACAAAAATCCTCCACAACTGATTTATTTTGGCAATTTGAAATATCAAAGACAGATATTCTCTGTCGCCTTTAGTAAAACTATATAGCATGGTCCCAAAAAGTGGTTCCGAGGGTGGTTTCTCCAATATGGCGGTCATTCTCCAATATGGCGGTCTTTCTCCAATATGGCGGTCTTTCTCCAATATGGCGGTCGCGTGAGCTACTTCTACAACCTCGAACACAGGCCATTTTGCCTCCAAGGTGGAAGGTCGGCGAAAATGGTCCTGAGATCGGCAACTGATCTCGAAAGAAAATGAACTCCTGTTTGTGAAATTTGACAGGCGCCATTACTAATAGAAACCAAAAGTCGTAGTAAATCTGTAGGCAGGACATGAATCGTTTTGCCCAGAAATTTAAAAAATCTGGTCCTCTGTATAGTAAAATTATTTTATTTTGTGGATGGTAAGAGCACATAATCCAAGAACCTCAGTTGGTCCCTTATTAATGGTGGACTTCAGGCTTCAATTTACCAAACAATATTTGCTCGATCTAGTTTTCTTTCGAGATCAGTGGGATCGGCTGGTCGATTCTATAATCTTATTGGCCTGGGGTCGGTTGTTCAAAGCCTGGATAACTCGCTATCCGGTGGATAAGTCGCTATCCAGTGGATATCTTTTATCCACAGGATAAATCCGGTTGTTCAAAGCTTGGATAGCGTTATCCACTCGCTATCCGGTGGATAAAGTTATCCATGCTAGATAGGTCGTATAACTTTTTATCCACTGGATAAAACGTAGAAAAACAAACAGAAATGCCCGTCAATTTCATCTTATGTTTAATAATTGTGTTAAATCGACCTGAGATTAAAACCTTGAATTTATCACCGAAGAACAAAAACAGGTTAACAGCAAGATATCACTTTGGCAAAGAGAAAAATCCTCGCTTTATCAGCCACAATTCAAGTGGTAATAAGTAAGGCTAATTTATGGCTTTGGGTATAGCTATAAAGTATTAGCTTCCATCTTTTGAATCTCGTTTGAATAATTTGGTACCGTTTTCTGCAGCTGTTTTGAAGTGTCCATCATGCATGCAGTAAAACATTCATGATTGACTGAACCCAAAGCGTTAAATAAGTAAATTCAAGCGAATAGGAAATGTTCTACCGACAAAACATTTTGAAATTTACAGCCCAACACCAAAAACAGCTTTATATTTTTTCATTTTCAAACAAGATAAAATTTCTGTATTATTTATTAGTATCCGTAAAGAAAAAGGATAACATGACATTGTTGAATCATCAGCACAAAACAGCTATTTCGTTTGTATTCAAATCGAAAATCATTCATAAAAAACACAGGGTAAACAACTCCAAACTGATTAACATGTTTATTACAAAAAATTGGAAATACGACGGCGACAAAATCACCAAGAGGCATCGACAGGATTAATACACTAACTTGAAAAACGAAACTTGTCCTTCATTGGAAGCACTTTTCCAAGTAAAATCATTTAACAGAGTGAACGTATATTCACTTTTCATCTCAAATAGAATCTTTGCTAACCGTTTGTTTTTTCTCTGCAAACTCAGCTAGAGTCAGAAATAAGATTGCATCACCCGATGCTTTGACAACCAATCACAAACGCAAAAAAAACGGAATTAAATGAAGTCTTGTTATGGAGAATATTATGTTTGATCAAAAAGAAAGAAGCAACTTAATATTCTCTTGCTTTTTTAGTTTGGGCGGTTTGCATAATGGGGAAATTTATAAATTTACATAGCAACGAGCAGTTGTCCAGTGGATAAATCTGTTATCCATCGGATAGTTATCCACCCCGCTATCCACGCTTTGAACAACCGCTTTTTATCCGCTGGATAACTATCCACTGGATAGCAGATTTATCCGCTGGATAGGACTTATCCACCGGATAACTTATCCAGGCTTTGAACAACCGACCCCAGTTCTAAAACTCAATTAATTCAACTAGAGTATAATTTATTCATCTAAATCCACATGTTAAGAAGTTTTATCACCTTTAAATTTCAAAGTTAATTCGAAATATAAGGGCTTTGGTTAATTTTCAGGAACTATACGTTCGATTGTTCATGTATGATATATAGAGAATAATACATGGATGTGCGGAAATATGGAATTTATTTCGTGTGTTGAACTGGATATCTCACGAATGAGCGCCGCGAACGAGTGAGATGTAATAGATCAAACACAAGTTTGAGTGTTTCATCAGGGGTTCCAAACACGAGAAAACAAATGAAAACCGAGGCGTAGCCCGAGGTTTTTATTGTTTTCGAGTGTTTGGAGTCCCCTGATGAAACACGACAAACGAGTGTTTGATCTAGCTTCTCAAACGAGTATTCCTTTAGCGATTTGCTCCAGAAATGTGATCCAGTTCACTAGGAAGTTTCCTACAGGTTTTCATTGGGTATCAAAACTCATGCATGTGATGCGGTATACGTTCATGGATTGGCTATGATAATTCATGAATTATTAATGAGTTTGAGAAATCCTGTTCAAAACGAGAAATAAATTTCATATTTCCAAGCATCCATGTATATTATGCTGTTTATTTCATAAACATTACGACAATCTATATTGAGAATTAACTTCACTCAAAAAAGATAATCATTGGATCGCTGAAACAATATCTTCACATGCACGTAAAAATATTGCATTTTACGTGTGTTGAAATACGATTTTTCTCTGTGACCAAAAACACTGTATCACACTAATGTTTATGAAATAAATAGTTTTTCATGCATAATGCTTTACATGACCAAGTCTGCAGAGCGTTGTATATTTCTAATCATTTCGAGGCGACGAGAAAAGTTACATTTAAGGCAAATGGATTTCCACGTATGTGGATCGTCCTGGTTATAGATGGAGCCAGTGTCATAGCAGTATTCAAGTAGGGTTTTCCAATAATTGATCCAATAATTGTTTAATAATTGGCCTTTGTTACAAAGACGGTAAATTAGTTTACCCCTGGAATTTAGAAAACATATTGCACAACTGGTATTTCACCAGTAAATGATTATACCGATCTAGTTTTCTCGAATGTGAAGTATTTTTTAATAATTACTTGTATATAAATTAGCCCTTATAGCCTCGTTATATATTGTGTTCGAAATTCAAAATAATTTTTCTTCTGAAACTAGGCTATAAGGGATAATTTAAATGCAGATTAAAGAATACTATTAATTGGTCGCCATTTTGGAATAAGGTCCATTCAGGTCAACGAAGTAAACAAAGACCAAAGGGTAGAGCACCTAGTCACCAGGATTTGATTGTTTATTTAACATATATGCTTCGTTCTTTAAAAACCCCGCTTTAAATTTCTGTTTCGATTCAGTAATAACCCTGCTTTTGACAACCCTGCTTTTCTGAATCGAAACAGAAATTTAAAGCGGGGTTTTTAAAGAACGAAGCATGTGTGTTATATAAACAATCACCAAAGTCCTTGTGACTAGGTGCTCTACCGTATCTGAAATATATAGCAACCACCAGACCAAAGACACATAAATTATCATATCAAAACACCCAGAAATTTTGGGTGTCATGTGACCGGTTGCGATCCCGGCCCAGGGTCATTTTCGCCGACCTTTACGTGGAGACAAAATGCCCTGGCCCGGCCTCAATTTCAAAACATTAGATGCTCTGTCCTGTCTCTTTATGCAGATAAGTGATTACAATCTCATTCTCAGCCTCGACGTGAAGGTATTGTTTCGCATGGGCATTGGAGCAAATTCGAAAAGCGTTTGTTCCAACGTTGTCTGAACGAAAAACGTCCGCCACTAACTGCAACCACAATTTTCAGCGAGGTCCACAGGTTGGCTGTGACATAATCATCACGGATCAATAACTTTGTGCACTCATTCACAAAAATAGCGCTATCTTGCGAAACAAGGATTCCCCCCGTATATCCACTGTATTTCTCTCGTTGTTAAAAATCAACACAATATAGGATGTTTACGTTAAGCCAGCTATCGTAATACGCCGGCAAAGAGTATAGAGAGCTCAAAAGAAAAATTTGGAACGTTGAAGATTTCTTCGACAGGTACCGGGTTACTCAAGCGTGTCGGATTGGTCTCTTGCTGAAGGATAATGAAAGAATAAAGAAGTTGGTATTCGTCTGCATCGTATTCGTAACACCGTGGAAAATAAAAGGACACACAAGAAGGATCATAATTGCATAAAAGCCCGGTGATAATGGAGTGGGAAAAGGATTTAGCTTTTCTGATACGAATAGGTCCTCGAATTCAAGGAGGAATGTTCTGAGCGATCTAATTAGAAGATAACATTTAAAGAGATTCGACGCTTACATGAAGACGGACTCCAATAACAAAGTGGAATATTTTTGGAATTAAACTTTTAAAAGTAATATAAAACGACGATCTTGTTGAAACGCTGTCGATTGTCTCTACGGACATTATAATCGGAGATATTATCCCTGGTCAAACTCTACCACAGGATATTTTGGCTCGGCAATTTGTTCCTCAACAGTATCGGCAACTATCAAAAGTTTGAGGGAAATCTAAGCCATAATTATATCAATGATGGTGCGAAAACCCAAAACTTAGTGCGACTACCGATTTCAGACCGAGCTGGAAAACCGAACATCTGACGAGCTCCTAGCAAAACCTTTGTCAACGGACGATAAGCTTGGCAGTCTTCATACTTAGTTACTAACGACTGCCGATTTCACACCGAGGTAAATCGAACTGCTTCGGAAACCGAACCTTGTGCGAGCTCCTCCGATCATCTCACCGAGACCTTTGTGAATGGACGCAATCTACGATTTTCTTGTTTTCAGTGTGGCGAAAGCGCGAAGCGTTTCAAACTCTATACATGGGTTTCTATGGGAAACTGGATCACAGCGTTAGGGATACCAGAGGTCTTTGAGGGACTCGTGTGCTGTACAACGTCGGCATTGAGCGCGGGCTGCTCCAAGTGTTCTGTTGGTCACCCAAGGTTCGTGTTTTCCCTGTTTTTTCTCTTCGCGACAATGGCCAGTTTCCTTGTTCTCAGTCCCCACTCGCGTCAACTGCTCGGCAAGATACCATACTTCTGTACAGCGGTCACTACCAACGAGATGTGCGATAATTTGGTCGGTTACGGTGCTGTCTACCGAATCTGTTTCTCGCTCAGTGCGTTCCACATCATCTTCGCTGTCATCATGCTAAATACGACATCCACTAACGACTTTCGATGCAAACTCCACAACGGATACTGGTTGGTGAAACTCGTTTTACTGGTTTTGATCCTGGTTGGGGCGTTCCACATCCCAAAACACGCGGGGTTCGCGAGGGTGTGGATGTACGTGGGATTGACAGGAGGTTTCATGTTTATCATAATTCAGATTTTGTTGGTCATCGATTTCGCGCATTCCTGGAGTGTCGCGTGGGCGGACAGAGTGGACTCGGGCAACACGAATTTTTGGTACGCGGCTCTCGCGCTCTCCACGATTCTTATATATTCAGTTGCCATAACTATGGTCGTTTTGTTTTACTTGTTCTTCACGGATTTGAGGGACCTTACAAAATGCCGCGGGAACATGTTTTTGATTACTTTTAATCTATCGCATTGCCTTCTGGCTTCGTTTATATCAGTTTTACCCCAAGTACAAGAGGAGGCTGTCGGATCTGGACTTTTGCAGTCTTCAGTGGTCACTTTGTACGCGATGTATTTAACGTGGTGTACGCTGAGCAGTGAGCCAGGCGCTTCGTGTAACCCGCTTGGTGACGTCATCTTGGAATACGACAAAGCGTCGGGCGTGAACGGGCAAGCCGTGTTCGATTGCGTGCTCATGTTCGCGTTGTTGATCTTCGCGTGTAATGTGCGCCCTGGCACTTCGAAACTCGAAGACCTCGGTTTCTCGTTGTCGAAAATGATCGTTCCCAAAAAGTACGATTATATAGACAATTTAGACGAGTCATCGCCGAACAATAGTCGCGACAAAAATGTCGACGGCGACGAATTTGTCGAGTACAATTATTCGTACTTTCATTTTGTGATGTTTTTGGCGTCTCTTCAGTTGATGATGGTGGTGACGAACTGGCATAGCCCGGATGAGTCGTCACACATGAAAAAGCTGGTAAAAAACTGGGCGACCGTCTGGATCCAACTATCAGCAAGTTTTCTATGTGTACTGTTCTATATATGGGCAATGGTCATGCCACTATTCGTAACGACCTGGGGCTCATGTTTGGGGTTGGATTACGAACGTGTTCCGACGGAGGACGAAGAGTGCGGGCGATCGCGAAAACGCAACGATGTAATGTACGGGCACGATGACATTCGCGAGGAATTCAACGCGAGAACGAATTTTAGGAAGACAAAAGTCGACAAAAGTCGACAGTCTACGATGGATAGCGGAATGTTTGACACGAACGCTACAAGGTCGTACTCAAGATCGGTCTCTCGGGCAAGTATTCGGCCAAAGGCAACACACTCGGAGGTCTTCGAAACCAGTGTTTTAGGACCCTCGGAATATACCGGCGATACGGTTTTGGACATCGCGTCGATATCTCTAGATCAGAAAGACGAGAATGAGGAACTACGGAAGAAAAAGTTACAGCAACTGCAGTCAAAAGAGCCAGCGGTAAAAGGGAGGTGTAGTGAGGCTGGGATATATGATGCATCACGATCTCGGTCAACTAATATTAAAGATGTAAATGAAATAGGAGGCACTGATGCGGTGTTTTTGCAAGGGCGAAAATCTGCGATAGAAATTGATGTCACTATTGGTAACCTGAGTGGGAAAGAGAGCAAACACTCCAGACCATCATCGAGGATCGTCGTGAATGATCGTGCGTTGACGTCGGACGAGGAAAGCTCGAATCGGTTACGGAGAACAAACGGAATCTCATCGGACGAAGAGCGGGAATGTTCGCGAGTATCGGAAAAGAGTAATCCATGCGATCTATCGCTGTCGTTAGAAGGCGAAAAAGTAACCGGTAGAGCTCGGATAAAGTCTTCGGAAGAAAAGAATGACAGCCAAAGAGTAATTGATGGTTGTCCATCGAAAATGTCGGACGGACGCATGAGTGCTCGACCGCCATCGAGATCCACCGGAGGCGATCGGTTGATATCGTCAGATGAAAGAAATAAACATTCTAGGCCATGTTCAAGAGCTAGCGAAACGAGTCGATCGAGATTGTCGGACGGAGAAGCGAGTGTTCGACTGACTTCGAGTCTCGTCGTTAACGATCAGTTGATATCGTCAGATAAAAGAAATAAACGTTCTCGGTTAAAATTACCAAGTGCAAAAACATGATTGTCCAGGTTCCTCATCGGAAGGTCTCGCGAATGGTCGGAATGCGTCTTCGGATGAAAGTTTAAATCACCAAAGCCCGTCGTCAAGACCGGCGGAAAACACTAGAACGTCGGAAAAGGGTCACCCTGTGTTACTCAAAATGAAACAACACATAGAATGGATGAAAAGATTACGAACATCGCATGCCACTGCGTGGACAAATTGGAGAGGAGGAAATATTTCGGAAAATAAGCAGAAATCAGAAGAAAACAACGTTAAAACCAGTCTTCAAGATTCACCTCGTAACAAAATGGACGTCAACGTGAGAGAAGGCGACGGTTTAAATGAGGAAACATTGAACAAAAGCATCAACGATTCGTCGAAACGGAAGGAAAATGTGCTGGAAAATAGACAAAAATCCGAAGAGAACAATGAAACTCTTCAAGTGTCATCTCTAAACAATATGGAAGAGAAAGTGAGAATGGACGACGCTTTGAAAGATAGAGTCTTGAGCGAAAAAGAAGACATGGACTGCGAGAAAACCTCGGAATCGTTTGTAATGATCAGCGCCGTTGAAGATCCAAACGAAACAGCAAGAAAAAACCGGCATTCGGCCATCGTTAAGCATCCCTTCGCTTCCGAACACTTTTCTCACTTTTCCAAGACGGAACCACATGTACAACCTCCGGAATTATCTCGAGAAATTCTCAGAATTCAGGCGAAAATTCTTAAATTTCAGGCGAGAGTCGTAAAAATGCAACAGAAAATTATTGGAATTCAAGAGGCGAAAGACAACGAACACGATCGCGAAGTGATAATTCGACGTGAAGAAAAGTAAAAAAAATTAAAATTAAATTCTTAAAATTGAGGCAAATTTTCCACGATTTAGAAAAACTGATTTTGTAAATTTAAAGGTAATTTTTTAATGATATCCTGCAGAAAGGATAAATTCTGACTAGCATGTATAGGAGAAAAATATTAAAGTATATTTATATTTAAGATGTTGGCCATTTCTGCATAACGCTTACGTGCTTTGGTGAAGTTTGACATTCGAAAAGTCATTTCGATGGTGGGAACGTTCATCGATTGGCTTCTTTATCGGTGACGTATCAAGCCCAATAGCCAATGAAGTGATGACTTCGGGTTACGTCATTGTCCCGCGAGATTTTTTACGCGGTGGCTATACGAACTTTTCGCGCGACTGATATTCGCGCAAATACCTAGCGAATACTCTAAAAGTTCTAAGGATTTATGGTGAAGGAAAATTTCGAGTGTTGAAAATTTCGAATATATACATTCATAAACCGTTGGTAGTTAAGTAAGCTACGTGATAACTCGGTGTATACCATATTTATATGAATCATCCATCTCCTCCTCCATCTCTTCTATCTCCTCCTCCATCTCCTCGTCCATCTATTCCTCCTCCATTTCCTCCTCCATCTCCTCCTCCATCTCCTCCCTCTCCAATCTCCTTCACCCCAATCTCCTTTTCCTCCATCTCCTTCTCCTCCATCTCCTTCTTTTCTTCTTCCTCCTCTTCTTCCTCTTCTCTACATCCTCCTCTTCCCTCCACCTCTTCTACTTTCTTATTTTTCCTCCTTCATTTGATCCACTACACATTTTTCAATTTCAGAACATTTCCTTACGTGTGAATTTCGAGAGGACTCTATCAAACCAGAGAGAAACCCATTAAAAAATTCAACAATTAAAGAACCGAAAATTGTCGAAGGACAAGAAAGTGTTGATCAACATTCATACAGCTATAGCAGCTTACATATTCTTACGTCACTGTCATCATTCTACGTCATCACATCTGTGACGAAAAAGCAACATCAAGGCCTTTCGGCTGAAATTATGCTTTTTCGCAACTGGTCCCGGTTTGATCTTATAATGTATATAATTCTATCACTCGAAATTTTCCTTCACCATAAATCCTTAGAACACGCAGCTTAATCGAGTGGAATGCTCAATATTACTTGTAATACACCAAATATTCTAAAAGCCCATCCAACGCCGAGCATCAAAAGTTATCTTGAAGCTACCATTTATATGTGCGAAGAATCCTACAGAGACTCGTTTCTACAAAACTACAACCACTTTCCTACTGGCGCGAGTATCCAATGGCATTGTACCTATATCAACCCATATCCTATACCCGAACGTCTTGTTCCCTTAAGGCTTATACTAGATCCTCCGCAAATGTCAAATGCAATCTCATTCCGTCAACGTAAATGTAAAACAACTACTTTCAATCGCTCATTTCTTATTAGAACAACTAGGACTTGGAACTCTCTCCCTAAACACTTAAGGCTAGATTATTTAAACTTTAAAAAATTTAAGAAGTCACTATTAGACTATTATAATAATATTATAATAATGCTCTGTTATCCTGTACAATGTTGACGATCCTCGAACTTGGAAAATTGTCTGCCTAAAGTGCAACACATCGCGAAGCCTCACTGAACCCATAACTTGCTGTTATTAGTTATTGTATATAAGGTCCCACTGTAATCGGCGTTTAACAGTTGTGGTGACCCTGTATTACGTTATAGTTGTCGTTTCCAAGCACCATATGCAACGTTCAGTTAAGCTCTGATCCGCGACCACGGTGGTCACTCCTACATACACGCGCTAATCCCGGTTTCATAATCACTGTTATATGGAGCCGTAGTTTGTGTTCTATATTATGGGAAAACCTGGACAACGAATTCATTTTAGCAACTTAAACAATCAGAGACAGATAGTCTCTGTCGCTTATAGTAAAACCATATAACGTGATCACAACAAGATGGCCGCCACGAGGTACTTCCGGCTTCGTTTTCTGAATAATAGTTGCTCGATCCAGTCTTTATTTAGAGATCAATGATTTCGCGCCTCTTGACTGCCAGAAATAGGCAAAGACCATGTCGTCATTTACAACTTCAAGACATTCGTTACGAAAGAAATTTGTTACAAATGCTGCTGGTGGTCGCTACGCATCAAGGAACAAGGAAGTGGAAATTTCAAAAAGACTTTCACCGTTTTCAAGGTAGTACAAAGCTAAAATAACACATCCAATCTGTGGGAAGACGAAGATGGAAAAAGAAACCAAATTGAACAGAGTTTCAGGAATCCTGAAAACGTTCCTCGCTATTTGCTCGCGCCTAAACCTCCCAGCCACTTCCTACGTGATTTTATTGACGGTTCTGTGCGGTTTTTCGTTGATAATCTCAACTTCGAAGGTTCAGCAATCGTTCTACACGAGCAAGTTTTGCAGGAGCGAGCGAGGCAAGAACCGATGTGCCGGAATCATGGGATACGGCGGAGTGTACCGGGCTTGTCTTGCGCATGCGCTGTTTCACGTTGTTCACGCGGTCGTGACGTCAGACGTGCGATTTTTTAAGAAATGGCGGGAAAGAATTCACGAGGAATTTTGGTGTCCCAAGGTGTTTGTTTTGACAGGTAGGTTTCGCTAAAGGCATCAACTGAAATACATATATTAATCATTATTGTATACTATCCTAAAAACTCATGGAGTAAACAAACCTTGATAAATTGTTATAGCACCCTTCCACGAGATGTGTAGGAATGGAAGTAGACGTCGAGCTAAAATGAGTTAAAAAACGTTCTGAGTTAACACGATATTTTTCACAGAAAATAATTTTTTTTAAATCCCTGTATTTACTTCCAGTTAAAGCTAGGCTTGATTTTTATCATAAAGTAATATTCCTTTCAATAATTTATGGTTTAATTGTGCGGGAATCATATAATAAAACCTTATTTAGCGGCCTTGACAGAATGCATGGAAGGACAAAATTGATTAGAACACTCCAACTAATGATGTTTTAATTAAATGTAACTAGAAAACGCCGAATAGCACGTATTTAGAGACATTGATGTTATTATGGTCTTTCGCCAGTATTATAAAGGTCTTATTATGATGTTGTTTATCACCTATGCAAGTAAATTATTTAGCATTCTCGAAGTTCATCTTCCTGATGTGCATGCCTATGCTGACGATACCCAGCTCTACATCTCCTTTAAGCCTGACACAAATATGGAGCAAACCTCAGTAATCACTGCCATGCAAAATTGTATAGATGCATTAAGAAATGGATGCTCACCGATAAACTGAAACTTAACGACGACAAAACTGAATTTATAACCATTGGAACCAGACAACAACTTGAAAAAATTAAATTCGATTAGTTACATGTTGGTAATACCCACATATCACAGTCAAGCCATGTTAGAAATCTTGGTTGCTGGTTTGATACTCAGATGAAATTGCATGTCCATGTACTAAATGCTGTCAGGCGGCCTTCTTTCACCTGTTTAATATTCAGCACATTAGGAAATTCCTACATAATGATACTGGTCAGATATTGGTTCACGCTTTCATAACGGCCAGCCGACTTGATTGCTGTAATAGCCAAAAATGGTATGCCAGCCACTCAAATTGTTAAGCTTCAACGAGTTCAAAACGCCGCTGCCAGCTGGCTTACATGCAATGTCCCTCGGTTCGACCATATCACTCCTATCCTCTATAAGCTGCACTGGCTCTCAATCAAGCTTAGAATAGATTTCGAAATTCTACTAATTACGTATAAGTATAGGTAATCGTATGATAGCGAGTGCAATTAAGGATTTACACCACGAGAGATATTTGAAAATTGTACTAATTTGGCACAATTTTCAAATATCACGATTAGTGTAAATCCTTAATTGCACGAGCAAAATCATATGATTACTCATTTATTATATGCATGACAAAATTACGACACGTACGCTTCATCTTCTTCCAAGTCTTTAAAAACGTCTTGTTTCATTAGTTGACAACAAACCTTTTCGCTCTTGGTGTTGTAGTTTACTCATTTCAAAATATTTACATGGAATTTTTAATTCATAGTGTACCACAAGTCGTTGGAAAAGTGAAAACTTTCCATTGCAGAATAAGCCACCATTTTGAATTTTATTATCAAACGTTGTTCCCAGTGTCTTCTCTCTTTTAATTTATTGCACTGGAGTGTAATAAATGATTTTATTGCACTCCTCTCAGCCAATCAGAATCCAGTAATTTTGTCATGTATATAATAAGGCCTTAAATGGATTGGCACCATCCTATATAACAGAACTCGTTCCTATTAAGCTGCCTTCTTCCTACAACTTAAGATCTTACTCAGAATTACTCCTCCAGCGCCCAAGAATCAAGACCTCAGTAACCTTAGGAGACCGCTCATTCGCACTTGCTGCTCCTCTTTTATGGAACGCGTTGCCCGATGAAATACGTACTGTTAAGCCAATTTTAGTTTTTAAGAATCTTTTAAAGACGTACTTATTATTTATTTATTTTTAAATTTTAAACTATTTTTGTAATGCGCAGGTGAGCATTTATGTATGGTACTTGCGCAGCATAAATGTTAAATTATTATTATTATCCAGAACATAAATGATGAAGAAATCCAAAGGCGTGGTTCTTGACTTTTCCAGAGATTTTGTCCAAACTAATTCAAACTTATAAAACATATTTATCATATAGTAGGAACTAATTTACCGTTTCGTTTCCATGATAACAAGGGCACGTGACTCATTGGCGGCCACATTGGATGAAAACGTTTTTGAGGCACGCGAATACATACAATTTAAACAATTAAACAGAACAATTCGATGCAAACTTTAATTACGTTTATCATGTTAAGTTTAATGGTAGGAATACATTTGCAAAAACAAAAATGTAAAAAAAACGTAAACGTAAGTTGCGAGTTGAGGAGCGAGTGGAAAAATGCTCGCTTCTCAACTCGCGCAACCTACGCGCCCACACTCTGATACTGGAGGTATCACATACCATGCGCCTTGACTCCATTCTCTTCAATTCTATATAGTTATATTCCCTTATACTTTCAAGGTCCTTGAAAGGATGGATGAATATTTACTTGATGAATGTTGAATCTAAACCAAGCAAAATATCCAAATAAAAGCAAAAGAATATCTTAACAAATTAATTATTGTTTGTATTCTTTTATCTAGTTTCGACTTCTCTTAGTTTGTGGATACCAAGTGGAACAGATTTCGACAAACATTTTTCGTACTTTAGTTTTCTTTGTGGGTTAGTTTTTGTTGTAATTCAAATGTTGGTTTTACTTGGGATGCTCAACCAATGGCTGAACTACTTGGTTCCTGACCTTGACATTTTGCTACAAGAACCTTGGAGAAGTACAAGGTAAACATATGAAGGAAGGAAATTAGGAAGGGATTAGAAAGAATGGAACGAATTAATTAAGGAAGGACGGAAGGACGGAAGGACGGACGAACGGAAGGAAGGAAGGAAGGACGGAAGGAAGGAAGGACGGAAGGAAGGAAGGACGGAGGGAAGGAAGGACGAACGAAGGACGGAAGGGAGGAAGGAAGGACGGAAGGAAGGAAGGAAGGAAGAAAGGACGGACGGAAGGAAGGAAGGACGGAAGGACGGAAGGACGGAAGGACGGAAGGACGGAAGGACGGAAGCACGGAAGGACGGAAGGACGGAAGGACGGAAAGACGCAAGGACGGAAGGACGGACGGAAGGAAGGAAGGACGGAAGGACGGAAGGAAGGAAGGACGGAAGGAAGGAAGGAAGGACGGAAGGAAGGAAGGACGGAAGGACGGACGGAAGGAAGGACGGAAGGAAGGAACGACGAAAGGAAGGAAGGAAGGAAGGAAGGACGGAAGGAAGGAAGGACGGAAGGAAGGAAGGAAGGACGGAAGGAAGGAAGGACGGAAGGACGGAAGGAAGGACGGAAGGAAGGAAGGTAGGACGGAAGGAAGGACGGAAGGACGGAAGGAAGGAAGGAAGGAAGGAAGGACGGAAGGAAGGAAGGACGGAAGGAAGGAAGGACGGACGGAAGGAAGGAAGGACGGAAGGAAGGAACGACGAAAGGAAGGAAGGAAGGACGGAAGGAAGGAAAGACGGAAGGAAGGAAGGACGGACGGAAGGAAGGAAGGAAGGAAGGACGGAAGGACGGAAGGAAGGAAGGAAGGAAGAAAGGAAGGACGGACGGAAGGAAGGAAGGACGGAAGGAAGGAAGGACGGACGGAAGGAAGGAAGGACGGAAGGAAGGAAGGACGGAAGGAAGGACGGAAGGAAGGAAGGACGGAAGGAAGAACAGAAATGTTGGTAGCGCTCTCACACGCGATTTCTTTTCATCTATTTTTAGGTTCCTCCTTTATCACTCAATCATTTCTATCCTCTACCTGTTTTCCCTGCTTTTACTTATCTACTTTTTTCTCTTATTTGCCTACCACTCATCCTGTCGTACAAATTTAATATTCCTCAGTTATGTCTTGTCTCATTGTCTTTTGATCTGGGTCCTTGCTTTCCGCTCTCGACTTCGAAAAGAACAATATTCTGAGAACAGTGAGTTTGAAAAGCATTACCTTAACGATTCTTAGTATGTAACTAATATACAGTCTTTAAATAATTTCCCAACGCAACCAGGTGATAAATCAGACATAGTTTGACTCTACTCTTGCTTTAAAATTGTTTTGAACGTAACTTTAAAAGTTACTGTCCACGACCCAACGTTTCGACATTCCAATCTAGTGTCTTCATCAGCGGTGATCGTTGTAAAGTTAGGATCCCCACCCTCATAGAACCGATGATGACGTTATCTATTAACAAGACGCAAATAAGCTTCTGGTAACAAACCACCGTCATCGCGATTCAATGGGGCGTGGGCGGTGTTCTGTATATTCAAGGGATTACGGAACCAATTAAAAGAATCTTAGGTAGTTTCAACGTAAAAGTTGCTCAAAAACCTTTCTTGACGTTGGGTCATATTTTTGATTAACCTAAGGATCGTATTGCGAAGGAACAGAGGAAAGCGTTATTTATTCCATTCCGTGCAATGACTGTGATCAGGAGTACATCAGTCAGACTAAACGTCAGTTTCGTACGCGTTTAAAAGAAACCAAAAGGCTGTTTTCTTCTTTGTGCTTTGTCGGAGCACGCGTGCGTAACCTACTGTACCGTGCATAACCTACTGAGATTGCGTGCGTAACACGCGTGCGTAACCTACTGAGATTGCGTGGGAAAATTCCAAAATTCCCACCACTAATCCACGGTACCATCAGAGACGTTGTCTGGAGGCTTGGCATATTAATAGCGCCCTCGCCCCATTGAATCGCGATGACGGTGGTTTATTACCGAAAGCTTATTTGCATTTTGTTAATAAATAACGTCATCATCGGTTCTATGAAGGTATAAATAGGGATCCTAATTTTACAACGATCACCCCTGATGAAGACACTAGATTGGAGTGTCGAAACGTTGGGTAATGGACATTAACTTTTAAAGTTACGTTCAAAAAACTTTTTAAAGCCAGAGTAGCGTCAAACTATGTCTGATATACAGTCTTGTCATATATTTATAATCATTAGAGATATTTTACTTTTTCCATCACCATGATCGTTGCTATCATTAAATCAATATCACCACCACCATCAACATCAACCTTACCATCAACAATGTCACCATCACTATCATCAAATCATCATCACTATTACCATCACCATTATATCATCACTTATTTCTTTTTCCGTTGCTGTTAACTGAACAATAAATCCACGAGATCGACTCAGTCGTCTTACCACTGCCATATTTTCTTGAAATCTAGCCATTCCTGAAACGCTGATGTGTACCCTTTACGTCACATTTACCTCGTGGTTGGCCATGTGCTCAAACACACAGGTGTTATGTAATCCTTACATTCAAGAATTAAATAGAAATTCTCCGGGAGTAAATGGCAATGCTATCCTTAGTCTTATGATTCTCTTGTTGGTAGTATGTCATATCGCTTATGATCCTGTTTTGGTGTTAAGTAAGCTACGTGAGTACGCGGTGTATACCATACTGATATGAATCATCCATTTCCTTCTCCATCTCCTCCTCCATCTCCTCCTCCATCTCCTCCTCCATCACCTCCTCCATCTCCTCCTCCATTTCGTCATCCATCAACTCCTCCATCTCCTCCTCCATCTCCTCCTCCATCTCCTCCTCCATCTCCTTCTCCATCTCCTCCTCCATTTACTCATCCATCAACTCCTGCATCTCCATCTCGTCCTCCATCTCGTCCTCCATCTCGTCCTCCATCTCGTCCTCCATCTCGTCCTCCATCTCGTCCTCCATCTCGTCCTCCATCTCGTCCTCCATCTCCTCCTCCATCTCCTCCTCCATCTCCTCCTCCATCTCCTCGTCCATCTCTTCCTCGTCCATCTCTTCCTCGTCCATGTCCTCCCTCTCCAATCTCCTTCTCCCCAATCTCCTTTTCCTCCATCTCCTTCTCCTCCGTCTCCTTCTTTTCCTCTTCCTCCTCTTCTCTACATCCTCTTCCCTCCACCTCTTCTACTTTCTTATTTTGCCTTCTTCATTTGATCCACTACACTTTTTTCAATTTCAGAACATTTCCTTGCGTGTGAATTTCGAGAGGACTCTATCAAACAAGAGAAAACCCCATTAAAAAATTCAACAATTAAAGAACCGAAAATTGACGAAGGACAAGAAAGTGTTGATCAACATTCATACAGCTATAGCAGCTTACATATGCTTATGTCACTGTCATCATTCTACGTCATCACATCTGTGACGAACTGGAATCAAGCGAACATTGGTGGGGGTCACGTGACCTACAGGACGTCCACCGTCGCCATGTTTGTTCTCATGTCTGCTACGTTTGTATGTCTTTGGATTTTCACATGGACACTCGTCAAACCTGTTTGGCTTGGTTTCTTAGAAAGATTCGGTAACGGGTTTTTTAACGAGGAAACAATGACTGACAATATGGAAACTGGATTAACAGGGTTGGAGATGAAGTCAACTGGCGCTGTCGTCAACGGGCTTAGACACGAAAAGGAGTTTAAGAAAGCAAAGTGCGTTGACACAATGGACACAGTGAATGATAAAATTGATTGTAAAATCGCTCGCAAGTTTCACCACGTAGAACCATGTGCGCTTTCAATTGAGAGGAAAATGGACGAAAATGAAAAGGCAGTAGTTGGTCTAGAAAGGAAAGAAAAGGAAATGACAACTAAGAACGAGAGAGAAATGGAAATGATAGTATTACAAGAGAAGGTTCTCAGGTTGCAAGACAAAATTGGAAAGCTGCAGTATAAAGTTGCTGTGCTGCAAGGAGTGAGATTGTAGGATGAAATACTGGAATGTTGACGTAGTAGTTACCATTGGCATTTGGATTCAGGAATGGTTCTTATATATCCGAACATCTATAAACAAGTTTTCTACGATCTTAATAAGAATTTGTGGAAAAATCCGTGTTCCTAAGATTCTATTTTCTTAGCTTTCGTCCCAATGCATACGCTAGGGACATCATCAGATGAACGTTGCATGGTGTGTGGAAATATAGAGATTAACTGACGCTACTCTACTATAACTATCAATTAGATTGTGTGATTTATAAAGTTTATTGATTAAGAGATAGAGAAGATCAAGCATCATTTGGTGGTTGGCACTCTTGTGCGATAGTTTTATATTTTAGGACTTCAATAGACTCTTGGATCTTTCGTGGCTCGAACTGACTGATGTTGACGATCAAAGATGATTGCTCCCACTTGATTGTGTGATCATGCTCCCATGCATGTTTAGCCACCGAAGAATTTTCCATCTGAGCAAAGGACAATTGGCTTTATTATACATTTACACTTCATTCTCGTTTCTTATTGGTCAACATACTCCAGTGAATTCTCAATATCCGGCAGGCGCGACGTCATTTCCGTCGAATACTGTGAATTATTGTACGGAGGTGTCCAAAAAAATTATTGAACGCTGATGACGTCGTCACTAGGACAAAGCGCGAGAAAATAAAAAAATAGCTTGTAGTAGACTGTCACTTTGTTTGTATATTTTTAGTAAGACTGTCTTGCTGACATATATACGTACAATGGAAAAGCATTTTTTCTTACTTTGATAAAAGTGAGATTACGGATCATGGTCTTAGAGATTCCCTGACATCGCTTCGCCTATCTTTCCCCAGAACAGAAAGTTTGAAGAAGTATCGTTTGGGAATATTTTAACATTATTCATGCTAATGACGTATCGAAGGCTGAATGTCTAGCTTGCAAAAGCAGCGGTAGCCGTTCTTTGTTAGCAGAAGAAGCAATTCACAACAACCAACCTGAGAAGTCATCTGCAATCGCTATACCCCAGCAAGAACATTGAACTGGCAAGCAAGGAGACGGTTCGATCAGCCAAAAAATGATGATTAAGAAGAAAATATACTAATGCCACCATGAGGAAAAATTGAAGAGTCAGTGCTAAACGAATGTAATTTTGCATTTTTGCTTTCACTGTTCAGGTTCAATTATTTACCTTGTTTGACATTTTTGTGCTTGTTGAGTTGTTGGTACAAAAATAAAGCAAACTGACTACTTGACTGTTTTCTATTTGTTTTGTTGCGCTCAAAATACCAGAATTGGCTTCCTCTCATTGCGAAACTGGAGATGAGTAAAACGACAAAACGTGAGCATCAGGTAGCAATCATCGGTTTTGTCGATTAATCACCCAATAGATAGATAGATAGATAGAAGCTTTATTTTTGCAGGGTAACCCCATCAGCTTGATGCTGATCTCCCTGGGGGCCCTGACTCAATAAGTTAAAATATTTTACAATACAACTATCAAGTATTAGTTTATATATACTATATGACATGTATATACTAAGTTAAAAAGTTAAAATCTATGATCCTAATAGTTTATAAATAATATGTAGGTAATTAAGTAATGTTAAAATGTTGGGACTTTAAATAAGAACGTTTAAAAGTCGAGAATGAACTACAGTCCTTGATATCCTGCGACAACAAGTTCCACATCTGCGCCGCTGAATATTGGTCAATGGTGGTCGGCTCTTGAACAATCGGTATCGGCAATCGGCTTTTTTAAACATCGGCTCACCTCTACTTTGTTACCTTTGAAAAGGAGATCATCGACGCAAGAGATTTCATCTCTGCATGTCCAATACTGCTTGATCTCTGCCTGTGTATTAGCTTTGTTCTCTGGCCATCCATGTTGACTTATCGGCTTCGGTCGAGAACTTTTTTAACCTATCAATATGTCACTTTCTTTTGGAACAACTGCAGAGCTGACTTGATTCCAAATGGAAGTCGGGTGAAGCCGGTACCTTCCAAAAGGTGTGTTAAAAAAAGGTTTGGAATTTGCTTCGTCCAGCTTGATTTGCCAATATCCTGAGGTGGTATCTAACACGGAGAACACTTTTGCTTCAGGCATTTCTGCTCCAACTTCTTCAATTGTTTTCATCTGGTAATGTTCTCGTTTTATAGCTCGATTTATATCTCTTGGATCAACGCACACTCGGATTTTCTCTGACTTTATCACTGTCACCATACTGTTGACCCAATCTGTAGGTTCGGTTTGCTTGACAAGCACACCAGCACCTTTCATGCGTTCTAACTCTTCTTTGATGCGGTCTTTGAGGGCTATAGTGGTACTCTCCTTGGTGCGTTGACTACAGGAGTGACTCAATCTGAATGGTATGTTCACCAGGTAAACATCCAAGACCAGTAAACAACTCCTTGTTACCTTGCAAGAGTTTATCTTCTACGGTTGAGTTGAACTTGAGTGGCAAACTGGAATCTACACGAGGCTGATCTTGTGACATAGTGGTCTCGACTGAATTTATTGTACTCTTTCAACAAGACCCATTTCTTTGCATGCATTTGTTAGCACTGAATACTGGTGGTGCAGGAATATCGACATGGAATTTTACTTGGTAAGATTTTCTTCTATACCTACCATATTACACATGGTAAATTGGTTACTCCTTTGGTGGTAATAACATGACCAGCGTAGGACTTTAGCTTAGCCTCAGGTTTCTTTATTGCTATTTTGGTTCCAAGGCTCTGAAGATCTTTGGTAGAAATAACATTACTATTTATTATTATTATTATTATTTTTTATTATTACTATTTAACATTACTATTTATTATTATATTATTATGACATATTGCACCAGTATCGAGCTGAATATTCAGGGTTTTTCCAGCAATATTTACATCTTCATACCATTCATTAACGCTAGTCGCATTTATAGTTCCAATTGAACAAACATACAGACACACTTCACTGTCCGACTGTCTGGTTCTTATGGCCATCATCATTGTCTGTCATCTCTGTATTTGGGCTTTCTCTCTCTTTCTTCTCGGAGGCTATTCACGTTTTGATCCTCTGATGCCATAATTTGTAGCTGTACTGTGCTTGACATTTCTTGTGTTCGAGCTATATCGACTACCTTTTCAAAGGTTAGTTCTGGTCCTTCTTGCATCAGTTTCTCTCTCAATTTCTGCGAATAACAACCGATTACTACTCGATCTCGTACCATTTCGTCGGGTTCTTTGTATCCACAATCTTTAATTTCAATCTTTAGCTTAGTCAGGAACTGTTCAAAAGATTTCTTTTCTTGCTGTACGATGTTGTGGAACTTGTATCGAGAAAACATATCATCGATTTGGGCTTTACATATGCTTCGAACTGTTGGTAGTAAGTGCTGAGCTTCTTCGATTCTTCACTCGTTAAATTCCATGTATGTATACATCATATATTGTATACATCTCGACCTTTCTCACCAATCCATATCATCAAATAATTACATCTTTGTTCTTCAGATTTACCTTTTAGCTAGTGGTCCACCAAAAGCAAATTCACAATGTAATTGTTGGTAAGTCACCGCTTGACCATTCCATTCTTAGTGTACTCGAGGCTGTAAAACCTTCCATTTCCGACAAAACTCGTGTTTTAGTTTATCTTCTTTGTATTTCTTCGCTGGTTCTGCTCGGATGGCTATCTTTTCAAGCTGTATTTAAAGGATTTCTCCTGACACCATATTATGTTGATATGGCCACACGCCATGTTGACTAACATCCCAGCATGCTTTGCAGCATGCGCAACATTACAGTGACCCCATGTGCCAATCAGCGCACAGTATTTCAATGCTCTATATTCCATAAACGTTACTGTCTGAATTGATGTTAGAGAATGGTTGCAATCCTGCACGTCGAGTATTTTACTGCTCTATATTCCATAGTGTTTTAATTCATCAAGACTAGACAGATTGTAAAGTTTGCTAAGTGCGCGGGTAAGGCGGATCAAAGCATCGGAAATACGCGGATGGGAGGCGCGCCGCTTATGGCTACATGGCATGTGCGATACGTCCGAATCCCATGTGTCATTTATTTTGCAGATAATAAGGATGTGATGCCCCACGTGTATCGTAAGCGTGTGATAATATATAGTGTCGTAGTGATATACGTGTATGGCGTATGATATAAATATGCGTACAGTATCACGCACTGACTAATGTGAAGTGTTAGCGGTCGTGTATGCAGAATTTCATAAGTCAATGAATGAGACAATAATTTATTATTTAAAGCAAACGATTCACTTTCATGCTCGAATGAAGACATCTTTAAAACTATTCACAGGTCAAACTGTCAGTAGTCACGAGCAAGGGAATTCACATTTCAAAAACGTCCTTCGAAAATTCAATACAAAGTCACAAAGTGACGAACACAAATAGAAGCCTAAAAGATCATGGCGTGTCGCGTTGCCATAGTCATTAATTGAACGTCATCGTGCAATTATGCGACACCCGCTTGAGCCATATTTGGATCCACAGTATAGGTATTTCATGTTATGACATATATTTGACACATTTTGCGCGGTGCGGATATATTTAACTCCGGGAAATGTGCGAGGCAAAAACAATCTTATAGTAAAAGTTAAAATTACTTCGTGGTTTCAACTATTCTCTAAAACAGTTAGATAATGGCCCTCGTGCTCTATGGGATACGAAGTCCCTCGAATTAGAATTCTCGGGACTATATCCCTCGCTCAATATCTATCCAAAACAATGAATCATGTCATAAATATGCATTTTACATATTTATGCATACTCGGAGAGTGTACTTGGGCTCTGTGATTTCTCGTGAGGTTTAAATATTATTATTTAAATGTTAACTCTTTAAAATATCATAGTTGAATATATAATTATGAAATAAAGAATCACGATAAAATGAAATGAAGGCAAGAGAGAATGGGCATCTAATACCATATATACAATTATTTCGACGATATCAGGCGTCTCAGTCTCCGTGGCGCAATTGGTTAGCGCGTTCGGCTGTTAACCGAAAGGTTGGTGGTTCAAGCCCACCCGGGGACGGTGTATTTTCTCTCTTTTTTAGTTTTCTCACAAACCTAGCTTTTTCGACTTACTAAAACTTTTCTTTCACGAAACCCGCATCTCAATTCTAACATTTTCTAAACTTGAACGACTTAACTAAATTTCGCGAGAACGAATGCCTACCGGAAACGCAACTTCTTCGTCGCCATTTTGAAAATGTATCAGCGGAGTTCAGTAAACTATTCAATAAAATAATATTATCTTAAACACTGTTCTACGCGTCTTTTAAGCGAGACGCTGACTATTTGAAAGCAGCTTGGAGTGGAAACCAGCTTCTGTTGACGTTGTTAGCGTGTTAAAATAAATTTATCTATCATCTAGTTCCTCAACACAAATGACAAAACATCGCCGATCGTTTCAAGCCCAAAACAATATGACTACTTGAAATTCTTGAATAATTGTCACTGTAGTTCATTTATCGCACGTAAACAACGTGCTCTGTGAAAGTCGGCACAATACTTGCTTAGTTAAGTTAAAATATGAACTTCCGTACGAGAATATTTCTCTCAACGGATTTTTACAAACGTAGCAACCGGTTGCCAAGGCTATACAGACGTTGGGTAAATGAACAATTGGTTGATTAACAAGTACGATCGTACTACTCGACCAGGAACTGGCCGAGTTTTTATATTGGCAGCGTTCGCTTAAATGTTTTGCTTTATACATGCAAATTACGCGCAGTTTGCATGTTACTTTGAAGTAATTAGTGCATTTTTTTGCGTAGTATTATGCGTAAACAATTAATCTTTTAAATATTTGTTCAGTGTAAATGCTTAGAGGTCCGTAAAGAATTAATTATTGGTGGGCAATTGAGGTTTTTAGCTTACTAATACCACGATCACGTCGGATGCTTCAAACTGATTTATTTTGATATGGGGTTTGTCTTGAGACGAGTACTTGTTTTGTACCAGAGTGAAGAAGACTTGTTTAACCTACTGGAATTCAAATTTTATAATTATACATTCATTCTACGGAATTGCGACAATGCACTTAAATTCGTTGGCCGTTTTGATTGGTTACAACCAATTATTGACACAAATGGCGTGAAGCAGGCTAGAAAAGTCCATTTAGCGAAAAACGGGCTTTGAGAAAATCTAGCCAGCGGGTATAAATTTAGTCAAAATTTAATCTTAGTCGCTGGTCCATGACTGCACGATTTGTGTTAACAACAATACAACTGACATGTCTTTGTTATGGGTTGAGTTTGTCTGTGAATATTAATAATATGCATATTATTCTTCTACGCGTACAGTCAAGAATTGCTTGTACGTTGCCGTCAGTCTTTAAAATCGTGTCAAATTTCATGACGATCGGACTCGACTGATGACGGAGCCTTAGGCTTTTTTCGAAGAGCGTCGCCCCCTAACAACAACAAGAAGATTGCAGCGATTGGGGACCAGTTCCTGGTCCAAAAATAAAACAATAAAACTGATGAACACAAAGAAACCAATAACTAAGCTAACCACCTTTGTTCACGTAACCAATCACAAAACCTGTTCATTCTTAGGTAGGTACTAATTACCAGTGCAACCTGCCAGTAATATGCATATGCAAATTAATAACGTCGGCTGGCGTTCCGGAATAATTAGAGGGTGTCGATCAAAAATAACTAACAACCCGATTTGCGTCTAAAAATACTCCATCGGTTTGGAAGCTAGATTTTGTTTTCCGAGTCGTTAATAAATAAGAATGACAAGCAGTCTCATTTTCTATTAACCAGGATCTTGTAATTTTTACTTCAAATTTCTCTTAAATACTGATATGCCGTCTGATAGACTCTCATTGTTACGGGTCAAATGAAGACGAATGTAAACAAGGAAAACTATCAGGGCCTAAACAAGATTTTTGACTAGTTTTTGTTTGATTGAAAAACAACAACAAAGAATATTGGATTATATTCAACCTGTCCAAATCGTTTATTGATTCTCACCAAGCTAGTTGATCAGAGTTTGCGGTCAAACGAGAGTGCGAGTGGTAACTCTGATCAATTCTTATTTCGGCTCGTTTTATCTGGCCGATTGTATATACTAAAACTCGACTAACTCGAGTTCGATAAACGTTCTTCCATGTTGTTAGATGCAAGTGAAATATTGCACACAATATTTTGCAGCAAATAACTTGTTTACGTTTTCACTAACCTGCGGCTTCGTTGCCTTTCTTCTGGAGTATACTTTTTCTTGTTTTGTTACTTCGTAACTTTCGAGGACGCCATCTTGAAAAATAACCTTTACGTATCCCATAATCGCATTCAGCCCAATTTTGCGAACCGAGAGATTTGAAGCTATTCCGCCGCTTTATCAGAAATGTTTGTGTTTTTGTTACACGTAGATGCAGCACAATTTCGGTAACTGCAAACACAAAAATTCAGAGAGGTGCTTCTAGTACATTATCCTATAAAAGAACACATAAGTAGCTTTCACCATCGTGACAACAAATTGGAAATTGGCTCCTTAAAATAACTCTAATACTAACCGTAACAGTATTACCATAACATTAACCCCATATTCTCTTATCCAGTCAAAGTAAGAACGTGCTCGCAACTCACTGCGAGTGGTCCAAAATCGAGAGGCCTGAGAACAAACGTAGTCAATTTATCCCTGGCGAGCTGTGACCACTGATCTCTACTGGATTGAGCTTTCTATTGTATCTGATGAGCTGATTTTGAAGCCTGCGAGATCATTATTTGCATAATGTAAATTAACGAGAGATCATTAGAAACTCCGAGTTTGCAAGCAAATCAAACTGTGACGCTAGCAAAATAGGTTTAGTGTCTGGCCAATATAGTTTCTTTGTTAACATTAAATGCATAAAATATTCAACCTAATTTGACGTCTCATATCAGGCTTCTCTCACTGGATAATTAGAGCCAACGGCGGCCATTGCTAAGGCACCAAAGTCGCAGGAAATCTGTAGGTGGGCGATGAATCGTTTTACCCAGTAGTTTGTAAATGTTTTCTGGTCCTCTTTATAATATTATTTTATTTTGTCGATGGTAAGAGCACATAACCATCAAAAAACCTCATAGGATTCTCAGTTGGTCCCTTAGTAATGGCGGACTTCCGGCTTCATTTTCTGAACAATAGTTGCTCGATCCAGTCTTTATTTAGAGGCAAGCGATCGTCTTCTCGACGATCTTTTTATGAGTATGGTTAATGAACGTATCAAGTTTAAAATCCTCATTCTTACATTCAAATCTGTTAATGGCCAAGCTCCTGTCTACATCTCCGACCTGATTACAAGCTACATTCCACGAAAAACTCTCCGCTCTTCATCCGAAATTCTTCTCAACCGTGTCAATTTTAATCTACTCTCTTATGGCCATCAATCCTTCTCCGTTGCCGCCCTGAACTTTGGAACATTTTACCTAGAAGCATCAGATGTTCCCCAAGTCTTTTTATTTTTAAATCCAAAATCAAAATACATCTATTTAAGTCTGTCTTTAATTAGTTTTTGAGTTTTTGTAAAGCGCCTAGAGCAGACCTGGATAGGCTCTATATAAATAAATATTATTATTATTATTATTACTACTACTAAGGGACCAACTGAGGATCCTATAGACCTCTTTCATAATTGCACCCAAATTAAATATTCTCTTATATTCATTTAAATTAGCTCGTTCGTATGTCTGTAATTCCAAAGAATCTTTGCCTTGTAACGAGGCCAGAAAGGCTAATTTGCTTGCATATAAAATAATATTTAGACTGTCCTAAAGAGGTCTACGAGGTTTTTTGTTGGATTATGTGCTCTTACCATCGACAAAATAAAAGAATTTTACTATAAAGAGGACCAGAAGACATTTTTCAAATTGCTGGGTAAAACGATTCAGGGCCTACCTACAGATTTAGTGCGACTTTGGTCCCTTAGTAATGACCGCCGTTCGTTCTAATTATCCAGTGAGAGAAGCCTAATATGAGACGTCAAATTAGGTTCAAGATTTTATGCATTTAATGTTAACAAAGAAACTATATTGGCCAGACACTAAACCTATTTCGCGAGCGTCACAGTTTAATTTGCTTGCAAACTCGGAGCTTCTAATGATCTCTCGTCAATTTACATTATGCAAATATATATGCAAGCTTCGAAATCTGGCTCATCAGATACAATAGAAAGCTCAATCCAGTCCTATTTTTGAGATCAGTGCAATCACCATGCCAGGGGAGGGGCGTTTTTGCCCAGTTAAAAAAATATTAAATAATATATAATAATAATTGAATTTATATAGCGCATATTACATCAAAAATATGTTCATGTGCGCATTACAATGTTGATATAAAAAAAGTACAAATAACAAAGCAATTAAAATCCTAATAATACAATCAGTAAAAGTGAAAATGAATAATTAACATTCTACAAAACATTAAACGCTAATTTAAAAGATATGTCTTGAGTGCAACTTTAAAAACTGATAGAGAAGCAAGTTCCCTGATTCTATTGGGTGGCTTATTCCATAGTTTAGGAGCAGCAGATTGAAATGCTCTATCGCCCAGTGTCACCTTGCTTAGCACTCGCTGGAACCAAAGAGATACTACCAGTATTGCAAGAGCGAAGACTATATCTGGCAGGCTTAACAACAGATAACAAATCACAAAGGTACTGTGGCCCTAAACCGTTCAAACACTTGAAAGTTAAAAGCGAGATCTTAAATTGAATACGATAACTTACAGGCAACCAATGAAGACTGGTCAAAACTGGAGTAATGTGACAGAACCTTTGGTAACCTGTGACAAGTCTGGCTGCTGCGTTCTGAGCACGTTGTAATTATATAGAGAGCTTTAAATAAAAAAGTTAAAGAATCTGACTTCCATACTTCGTGACAGCTAAGAAACCCCCGCTGGACCTCGAGTCTGAGCCATAAAATACGAGAATGAAAACGTTATTTCTCGAGTACAAGAGCAGATACCGTAAAACTATTAACATTTCTAAACATTATACTTAAAGGCCTTTTATTTAAAAGTAATTTATTTTTTGGGTACAGTTCCCCTTTAAGTTAGAATCTGTCTATGGAAAAACCGATTGTTGTGTTTAGCTTTGGAATTGTTTACGTTGGGCTGTCGATTTATACGCTATTGAACCATGCCGTAGAATCGAGAATTGCTGTGCATGCATTTGAAGTTATAGTTATTAAATTCAAAGGTTTGGTCCATCTCATCAGGTGGACTAAAAATATGGTTTGTCATTGTTTATGACCTTAATTTTTCTGTTAAAACGTCCTTCAAAATGCAGGAAATAGCCGTTTTGGAGCCTTTTTTGTCCCCGAAACCCGCTCTAGACTTTTCTATCGCAATATTTCTTGCACGAAGCAGCAAGGTGAATAAAAATAAAAGCGGACTACATATATATCTTTATTTACAAAATATAGGCGCTATGCAAATTTACAAAATTCGGAGTTGAAACGTTACATAAATACCATTATATGAATATTCTTTCTCTCTTTCTCTTTCGAATATGCCTAATTGACCATCACGAGAAAGATGGCGACTTGTTCATTTAACCACAATTATCTGCACTACCTTACAGTGATATACGATTTAACGTGGCGTTTACCTTATTACGGTACTGTAAGTCGTCCGTTAGAAAATCACTACATTTCTTTGTTGTGTTTACGCTGTTCCTACGCTTAGTATTCTGGATACTATGGTTATTTTCAACGTCGCATACAACACAACTAAAAAGACACGAAGCATGTTCATAGCCGCCATATTGTGGTACCTCAACAATAGATTTTTAAGTAGCTTCTTTTGTCAGGTACACTAACATGGCCGTCATATTGGAGTAGCTCAACAATAGATTTTTAAGCAGCTTCTTTTGTCAGGTACACTAACATGGCCGTCATATTGGAGTAGCTCAACAATAGATTTTTAAGTAGCTTCTTTTGTCAGGTACACTAACATGGCCGTCATATTGGAGTACCTCAACAATAGGTTTTTAAGTAGCTTCTTTTGTCAGGTACACTAACATATCCGCCATATTGGTGTACCTCAACAATAGGTTTTTAAGTAGCTTCTTTTGTCAGGTACACTAACACAACTAAAATATTTCAGTTTATTTGATATGCAAATGTATGGAATTTCGTCATACATGCATGACTTACCGGAGAGGTTTTTGTATCTCTTTCATTCTCAAACGAAATCCTTTAAAATCAAGAAGTTTGGTGTTGTAGGAGAAACACGCGCACATGTTATTCACACTTTAGTGTTTTCATTCATGAAGGCAAAGATATATAATATAAGTCATTATGTACGTGTGACGAAATTCCAGACGTTTGCATATCAAACAAACTAAAATATATCAAAAACAAAGAGAAGAAATGAAAATCTTCAAAAGAAGTTACTTTATCATTTTAAAAGTTCTTCCAAATAAAACAATAAAATGTTTTGAGGCACTTTAAGTAAGAGTGCTTACGTAAATTTATGGACGATGTTTTGCACGATGTGTCCTTCTTCAGAAGGACACATCGTCCGAAACGTCGTCCATGAGTAAGTACTCTTCGTTTGTTAGGTAAACCAAGATGGCCGTCATGTCCTTTCTCATTTGACTCTCTGGGGATTCAGAGAAAATGCTCAAATACTGCAAAAGGCGGTTGTCATGGCTGAACAATATTGTTGAACGAATATTGTTCAGCGTTGTTTCAACAATGTTGTTGAGTATTAATGAACCAACAATGGTTGTTCACGGTTGTTGGAACAAGAAATAAAACAACAGTGATAGAACAAGCTGCATATTCCCTATTGTTATCATTGTTGGTTGTTCTACCTTGTTTACAAGTTGTAACAGAATTGATGGCTGAACAACATTGTTGACAACATTGCTATCATGGCTGAACAACATTGCAGTTCGTATTAGTTTGCGAACACAACGATTTTTACGCAGCCGTAATTTGATTTTCATCCGGAGTAGTCTAAACAACCGTAATACACTGATCTCGAAAGAAGACTGGATCGAGCAACCATTGTTCAGAAAATGAAACCGGAAGTCCGCCATTACTAAGGGACCAACTGAGGATCCTACGAGGTTTTTTGTTGTATTATGTACTCTTACCATCCACAAAATAAAATAATTTTACTATAAAGAGGACCAGAAGCCATTTTTCAAATTACTGGGCAAAACGATTCATGACCTGCCTACAGATTTACTGCGACTTTGGTCCCTTAGTAATGGCGTCTGTCAAATCTTTCGGGCTTCATTTTCTGGCATCGGAGGACAATAGGTTGCTCGATCCAGTCTTCTTTCAAGATCAGCGCCGTAATAGTGTCAAACAATGTTCAGCGGTATACGGAGCTAATTTACGTTCGCAAAGTATGGTTAAATGTACAGCCGCCACGTTTCTCGGTACCGTCAATTTCTGTGATAAAATATTTCCCCTCGCATTAAATAATATATAGTTATTTGTTTTACAAGATAAGGTGATTCATTGACTTAACAGTGCGTCCTAAATGCTTTCGGCGTTTACTTGACAGGAAAAAAATAATAACACAAACGATAACAATAACTCTCTCAAAATCCGGGAAAGCCCTGTTAACTTTTACCGTTAAAGAAAATCACGAACTTCATATGTGCTGCCATGGGATTAATTTTAACATCAATCAGTGTGGCTGTTTGTTATTCTTGAGGATCTGTGACATCGTCTCTTTGCAAGGGCTCTCTCTTCGTCTCGTTACGGAGTTTGGCGTAGAAAAGGTCGTTAGCCTCGTCTCCAAATCAAATTGGTGACAAAGTTTTCATAAAGCTGTTTCGTTGGGATGCGTCTTTTCATGTTCATCTTGCATTGAAATTCTTTCGCGAAGACTCGACACCTGAAACAATTGGGCGATAAAACAAAACCAAATCACTTCTAACTACAGTAATTCACTTCTATCAATTTTATAATAATCACTATCATTGTCATAGTTCATTATCATTGTATCATTGTCATTGTCGTTTTCATCATTCTCTCCCTCCTCCTCCTTCTCTTCCTCCTTCCTCCTCCTCTTCTTTCTCTTCCTCCTCTTCTTTCTCTTCCTCCTACTCCTCTTTCGTTTTCGCCTTTACCCCTCCTCCTCCTTCTCCTCCTCCTTCACTTCCACCATCCGCTTCACCTTCAGCTTCGCCTCCCTTCCTCCTGTTCTTGTTCCTCGTCGTCGTTGTCGTTATCATCATCGTCATAAACACCTTTTGTCTTACCCTTAAGCCTTTTGCACACCAGACAATAAGCGAATTACGATGCTGAATGAAAAAGCCAGCCAACTCACCTGTTTATCATGTTTTTCCATCATTGTCATCATCTGCGACTCGAGTTTCTTCACGCGTGTCGTGTGTTTCTTCTTTGCCTTCTCGTACGCTGCCACGAGGGCACCGTTGGCGCGCTTCAGGTCAGCGATATACTCACCGGCTTGCTGGTGCCGGCATTCGGAATTCTTGGAAAGATTCTCCAAAGTATCCACAAGTTCTCGGATTCTCGACTTCAGCTTCTTCTCGCGCCTTGCAGCTTCGTAAAGATCTGGTGGAATATCTTCGTCGCTTGTTCGTAACTCAGCCAAGGTGATTGCGGGCGTGACAGAACCACTGGCTGCCTCGCCGTCCTAGAAGATGACGTAAAAACGACCGCATGCATAACTCGTCAATAAAAATCATTTTCTTAGACAGACAGACAGACAGACAGACAGACAGACAGACAGACAGACAGACAGACCAGCGCCTAGAGTTGCTCTCGGCTGCTATCAACTCCATTGGGAAAAGGTTTTGCTTTGGATTAAGACGAGTGATATTTGTCTCACAAGTCCCATGAAAAGTAATCCACCAAAAGTAATCCACCAAAAATTATTCCTCGCACATCCACTACTTACACTGGTCTTTGATCCTCGAATCGCTTTCGCAGTTTCTTCCAACTTCCTGCGTTTCCTTATTTGATCTTTCACCTCCGACTTCAAATGTTCAATATGTACAACATAGGCCTGTTCCTGTGCCTCGCGCGAGCACAACTGTAGTTCAAGCGCTTTCTTCTCTTTCTCAGTCAAATAAACCTTCGCTCGAAGTTCAGCCTTCTCTTCTTTCAGCGCCATTAATTCCTGCAACAACACAGCGTTTTCCAAGTCCAGTTTCGGATCAAGTGAATCCAACTCAATCCGAGCTACAGGCACGTACACTTCGTGTACACTTTGCAACTCCATAAGCGTAGTCCTCACCGTCTCCCGTTTAACCGTCAAGCGGTCAAGATATGCCCCAAGTCTACCTTCTTCTTCTTTGTTTAAGTCTAAATCGGCCGACGAGGCGGTCGAACTTGTCGCGCTCGTACGACTAACCGACGACAGCTCTTCCCACGGTCGGTTTCCGCCGGACGAGACATTGCCATCCGATCCCTTGTCGTACTTCTGCAAGAGCCCCCGAGCCTTAAATTCGGCGTCTCGTCGTTTCTCGTAGATTTCCGTCGCAACGTGATCGTCGTCGTCCTCGAAGACGTCACATCGGTGTCGTCCGTCGCTTCCTCCGCGCGACAGCGTCCGATACCGCAACAAATCGATGCCGTCAGCGATGCAGTTCGTGTTCAACACTTCTAGCTCGCTCTCAAGCAAAAAAACCAATGCTTCGTATCCATCAATCGTCCGGTCACAGAACTCTAGTTCGACCTGAAGAGCCGTACACTGCGACTCGTATTTTCCGATTAAAAGCGAGAGTTGCTCGCTGTTGCATTTACTTTCTTCCATCGACAATGCGACGACGTTGTTTTGCGCTCGGATGTGTTCGAGTTTCGTTCGTAAACGCTCGACCTCGATTTGGTATTCCTGTATCTGGTCCCCCGATTGTTGCGTCCAGTGCGTGTGCAGCGCATGGAACACATCGCGAAGGGTCTGACACGACTGCAGCGTGTTCACCAAGGATTCGGGCATTTTTTCGAACTCTGGCAGCTGGTGCTGTGCGATAAAAGAGAAAGGATAAGGTGAATAGAAAAGGTTTTTAAAATGCACTTATATTACGCAAGGTCACATTTGAAGTGTGTTGTGGTCTATTGTAGTCTAGTGGTTACCACACGTGTCCAGAGGTGGGAGACGCAGGGTCTTAAAAATAATTGAGGAGAAAGTGCTGCCTTTGCAATAATATCAGCAAATGGTAAGACTTTCTTTCGGGTCTTCTCGGATAACGACCTTAAATCGTAGGCCCTCGGAACACCTATAATTGGCTTCTAGCCTGTTGACTCATTTCCCGTATTGTCTAGGACTCAGATTTAATGGGTTTTTTTACCTAGAACTGAAAATCTTAAGAAAAGTTTTTGTTATGATGGAGCAAAACTGTGGAGATTTGCGTGAATCAAATTCATTACCAATATTCAAAAATGGAATCGACGCTCACAATTTTTAATACTATACAGACCTTTTAATTTAATATATTATATCGATTTGTATTTGTAGAACTAGCTTCTGTTTTTAATTAGTAAATAGTTCATTTTTTAATCAGTAAATGTATATATTTGAACAAATAATGTAATCCACACGCCCCTTGTGGAAACCAGCTTTTAAGTTGACGGGGCTAGCGTGTGATTTTAAATTTATCATAGCTGAACGTAATAATAAAATAAAGAATCACGATGATATAGTAATAGAGGCTGGTCATGTAATACCATACATGTATATACAATTATTTCGACACCATCAAGTGTCTCAGTCTCCATGGCGCAATCGGTTAGCGCGTTCGGCTGTCAACGGAAAGGTTGGTGGTTGTTTGTTTTTTTTTAATTGTTTTTTTTAATAAACTTTATTGGGTCAACTACAAAATTATTTGTTTACAAAAGAGAAAATAATAACAAGAAAATACAACAAGAATACAAAAAAAGTAGTTACCCAATCGGACGGGGCGCGAACGGGACGCGAGTACCCATGCGAGGCACCTCTCCGACAATATATTCTCCGACAATATTCTCCGATAGTAGTTACCCATTCGCGTCCCTAGCTTTTTCTCTCTTTTTTAGTTTTCTCATAAATCTAGTTTTTTCAAGAAGTTCGACTTACTAAAACTTTTCTTTCACGAAACTGGTATCTTAATTCTAAAATGTTCTAAAACTGAACGACTTAATTTCGCGAGAACGAATGCCTACCGGAAACGCAACTTGTTCGCCGCCATTTTGAAAATGTATCAGCGGAGTTCGATAAACATTCTAAAGAATACTATCTTAAACACTGTTCTAAGGCTCTATACGTCTTTTAAGCGAGACACTGACTATTTTAATGTCTAGTGGTCAGTGCCACTGCCTCCCACCTCTGAGGTCAAGCGTTCGAACCCTGTGCTCGGACATTTGATCGCACGTGGAAAGAGTTGGTCAACACTCTGCCGAAAGTCGTGGGTTTTCTCCGGTTTCCTCCCACAAGGAAGTTGACAGGGAGGGTTAGGCTAAATAGTTAGGAAAACTAATGATGATAAAAAACTGTAAAAACTGTACTGGGTGCTAGGTACTGAATGTAAAAATAAATTGTCGATGTTGTAAAGCGCATTTGATCATATACACATGCTAATTTGCGCTATATAAATAGTAAACATTATTATTATTTAATCGATAGTATCCTTTAAACTAACGCCAATTTAAAAGCTAATCCACGGCGGAACCGTTTAACTAATTAAGAAACTTAGAATTGGTCGCTGCGGTCGAGTTCACAAATGACAAAACATCGCCGATCGTTTCACGTTCAAAACAACATGACTTCTTGAAATTCTGGAATAATTGTCGCTGTAGTTCATTTATCGCACGTAATACGTGTTAAATACGTGTTAAAAAATCCTGATAAGGATATCTCGAAACTCCAACGGATCCAGAATTAGCTGCTGCCAGACTTGTGACAAAAATTCGAAAAACAGACCATATTTCACCGATCCTTCGGAAGCTACATTGGCTTCCTGTTCGTAAGCGTATCATTTTTAAAGTACTCCTAATTACATATAAAGTTTTGAATGGATTTGGTCCTAAATACCTAGCTGAGATTCCCTCTATCCATAAGCCTTCCCGTATTCTACGATCAAATTTTAATGATTTTAATCAACTCAATGTTCCTCTGTATAAAACAGAGAATTATGGTGCCAGGTCTTTTTCGAACTGTGCGCCGAGGCTTTGGAATGACTTACCTAAAGAAATTCGATCCTCCGTGTCTGTTGATATTTTTAAAACAAAACTTAAAACTTATCTTTTTAATTCCTAATGGATATTATTAAGATTGTATATTATCATTTATCTTAGTTTCTTATTTTCTTGTAAATTTCTTAGCATTGTAACTGTAAGGGCATTGAGAATTTTTTGTAATGCACTAGAATTAAATTATTATTATTATTATTTAATAATTCTCGGATAACGAACTTAAATCGTAGGCCCTCGGAATCCCTATAATTGGGCTTCTAGCCTGTTAGGGTACTCCGTTCACCTAAGAGTGATAAATCTAATAAAATAAAATAAAATAAAGTGCATATGCACTGAAAAATTCAATTGCATATTTTTCAAAGTGCTCTTGAAATTATTATCTAATTATTAACCGAGTGTGAGGTCTGTACGAGAAAGTATTTGCCTGAGCATAGTCAATCATAGTCAATTACATGAATGATTGGACCGAAAACTGGCAACTAAATTTCAATCTCGAGAAATGTGAAGTGATGCGTATAACACATTCAAAAGACTCTTCTCAGCCGGAATACTATCTGTCAGATAAGAAACTTAAAGTGACAGACATATTTCAAGATCTAGGTATCATGATGACACAAGATTTAACATGGGCAACTCAAGTGCATAATGCGGTTAGTAAAGCAAATCGTGTCTTGGGCCTGGTTAAGAGGACCGTCGGATCATCGAACATAACCACATTTACCTTGTTGTATAAAGCCTTAGTAAGACCCATGGATGGGTGTAAGCTACTGAAATGGAACACTTTAGAAAGACGCAGGGAGTATTTGTCTCTCATAGAGTGCTACAAAACGATTTTTGATCTGTATGGCGTGAATTTTAATGACGTTTTGGAATTTAAGAAATACCAGAGCACAAATACTTATTATATGTAAAGTTATCAAGAGTAAACTGTTTCAAATACTCTTTTTCGTGAGAATTATAAGAACGTGGAATTCTTTGCCTCCAAATGTTGCGGAAGCAAACAATTTAAAACTATTCAAACAAGAATTAAGGCGATATATGGACATTCACTAACGTGTATTGTATTGTTAAACTAACTTATATTAATCTTTTAGCTACTAATTTTTTTTCAGGGGGATCAATAATAGGGCTAACCTTTAGATCCTCCTGCATCCTGAATAAATATTTTGATTGATTGATTAATTGATTGATTGATTGAATCGAGATATGGTCTGGAAACTCGGCAAACTTCAAAGCGACTATAATGAGCTACGTTTTGATGTTGAACCGTACCTTACACCGTGCACATCCTTTGTTTTAGGTTTATTAATATTTAAACAACACGGTTGAGCGATTAAACCCAAACGATTCTATTGGATGATTGCTTCATTATACTAAAACACAATAGGTTCAGTGACCGTGCACAAAATTGCATAAAGACGAACAAAAAGATAGAACAAAGACTTTAGCTGAGTTTCCAGACCATATCTCAATTGACTATGGCCTGAGGTTTGCCTATAGACCGAGCGACGAAAGAGCGAGGTTTGTGGGATAAAACCGAAGTCAAATACATTCCGTACAAACAGAGCAAACAAGGTTAATAAGTAGTTTGTGATATGACTTCTAGTTCATTTTTTCAGTTTGTTTTTATTGCAACTGTGCATGTGTGTGTATCCCGTGACACTAAACGTGTGATGTCTCAAATGGTTCAATTTGATAATCCAATATATATACAGGATTCTTCACTAAGTAATTATGCAATGTGACGCAATAGTTACGATCATTTATATATCACACAAATCTTAATATCTCAAGAACGAAGTGAGATATGGAAAGTAGTAATGATAATTATTATATAGCACAAGCTACTTCCGGTGAAATTGCGTACTCTGATTGGCTGAGACACGTCACGTGCCGGTCCGTTATTTCGCGGTAATGGATCGGTCCGGATTACGGATTTCATTGTCAGCCATTTTGTTTACAACGATAGGAAACTTTGAAAAGCAGCAAAAATTGAACGAATTTAGTAAATTAAGCACTAAATCATGTACGAGTCGGACGATGAACAATCTAAAAGAGAGTCTTACTATCATGAAAGCAAGAACAGGAACAAGATTGAAAATGACGATTCTGTCACTCAAAACGTATGTAAAGTATGTTGTTTAAAAAAGCCATGCCATATAATAAACCTCTTATTAACCTCGACCGCTTGGTCATTACGGGAAAATATCAGACCTCGGTCTTTTATGTACGAACCTCGCCCTACGGGCTCGGTCCGTACTGTCAAGACGTCGGTCTGATATTTTCCCGTAGTGACCGCGCTCTCGGTTAATAAGAAGTTAGTATTTATTTATGTTACAATTCCCGAAATAGCAGTGTTCAAAAAAAACTTTGTTGACTATCGCTGAGCATTTTAACTCAGTAGGATACTCCATAGATGATATGTCCATCACTATCCTCAAAAAATATTTCGATGATAACGAACGCAAACAGTGTGAGCGCAGGTTTATTTTCAACTTTAACACTCTACACGGGATTAATTTAATTTAATTTAATTTAAAGTGCCCCTCACCTCAAAATGTTTTATTGTCTTATTTGGAAGAACTTTTAAAATGATAAAGTAAGTTCTTTTGAAGATTTTCGTTTCTTTGCTTTCATTTTGAGATATATCAGTTTGATATGCAAATGTATGGAATTTCGTCACACATGCATAATAACTTGTTGGAGAAATGTGTGTATCTCTTTCATTCTCAAACGAAATCCTTTAAAATCAAGAAGTTTGGTGTTGTGGGAGAAACACGCACACGCGTTATTCACACTTTAGTGTTTTTATTTCATGAACGCAAAGATATATAACGTTCTCTGATAACTCATTATGCATGTGTGACGAAATTCCAGATATTTGCATATCAAACAAATTGATATATCTCACAAAGAAAGCGAAGAAGTGAAAATCTTCAAAAGAAGTTACTTTATCAAAAAAAGTTACAAGTTAATGTAGCAGGGAAACCACAACAGCTTACGCCAATTACCCATTTTCAATTCAGATGATAATTTTATAAATTTCAGCAGCTTTTAAAATTTACACGACGCCGCTTTCGTATGCTAAGTAACACATTCTAGAAACTAGCTATTTTTATTTTTGACGGGTGGTCCTTATTTTATTATTTTTTTATTTTGTATAGTCTCATCCTCTTAAATGGTTCCAATTGGGTTAAAAATGCTGTGTGTAAACTTGTATTAAAAACTATTGATATTTAGGGGTAGCTCAAGGTCCCTAAAATTTTTACTATAGTATCCCTATGAGAAAAATCAGCCAAATTGTCCAATATCCTATAAGTCCTCAGGCAGGTCTAAACTACTCACTAATGGTATTTTTAGACCAATCCGACACTCCCCTGAGGACTTATAGGATATTGGACAATTTGGCTGATTTTTCTCATAGGGATACTATAGTAAGAATTTCAGGGTCCTTGAGCTACCCCTAAATATCAATAGTTTTTAATAGAATTTTACACACAGCATTTTTAATCCAATTGGAACCATTTAAGAGGATGAGACTACACAAAATAAAAAAATAATGAAATAAGGACCACCCTAATATATATTCATCTGACCTGAAGGACACCTCGTCCGAAACGTCGTCTATGAAAATACGGAAGTATTCATAGAAATGTATATATGTTATTTACCGACTGGGAGGTTCGGACAAAGAAATATTTGGCCGAGGGACATTTTTGAGACCGAGGGAAAATATTTCTCTATCCGGACCGACCAAAAACGGTAAATAACATATTTATTTTTTATTATACAAGGTAAAAGACTTGAGTAACTTTAGTTCGGTAAAACTGCATTATTTACTGCATTATTTGGATAAGGAAAGAAAAACAAACCAAAATACTTTAGTTTTTGCATAATATAGTTATTTCCAGCTTAGTCGAATCAAATTCTGTATTAGTTTTCCATTTTCCAGTTAATAATGAAGCAAAAATCACGATAACAATTTTTAGCATTTAGGATTCCGTGACCGTGGTCAAAATATCGTAAAATTCCGCGCGCTGCTGCAGCCAATCAGGTTGCAGGAAAGGCTAGGATTCCGCCCGCTCACGATACAAAAAAAAAAAGAAAAGATATCTAACTGCACAATAAGTATAGGTAATCGTATGATAGCGAGTGCAATTAAGGATTTACACCACGAGTGATATTTGAAAATTGTGCCAAAATTGCACGAGCCGTTTGGCGAGTGCAATTTGGCACAATTTTCAAATATCACGAGTAGTGTAAATCCTTAATTGCACGAGCAAAATCATGATTACTCATTTATTATATGCATGAGAAAATTAGGACACGTACGCTTCATCTTCTTCCAAGTCTTTAAAAACGTTTTGTCTCGTTAGTTGACAACAAACCTTTTCACTCTTGGTGTTCTTTGTACTCATTTCAAAATATTTACATGGAATTTTTAACTCCTAGTGTATCACAAGTCGTTGGAAAAGTGAAAACATTCCATTGCAGAATAGGCCGCCACTTTGAATTTTATTGTCAAACTTGTTCCTAGTGTCTTCTCCCTTTCATTTATTGCACTCGAGTGCAATAAATGATTTTATTGCACTCCTCTCAGCCAATCAGAATCCAGTAATTTTGTCATGTATATAATAATGATGTAAAAAGTAGGGTGTTAGACTATTCTCTACATTTCAAATTTTTGATGTAAAGAAACATGATAAAAAGTATGACCTACCAAAATTTTTATTAGTTTATCTCCGGTCAGTCCCTCGATGAATTCGTTATCCCTGTCGCTCCTGCTATCTTTTCTCGGACGGCCCATTGGAATAGCATCCGGGCAACTAACGACGGAGGAGCCCAGATCACTGGAAGCTATCCCTTCCTTCCAAACACCTTGCGCTGATTTTACTGAAACAAACAAAATGACCATTTATAATCATCTCGCCACTCCAAAGGTGAGATGATTGTACATATATGTAACCTTCATTGAATATCTGAACCCATGCATGTAGCTCAATGGTTAGAGAATCTCAGTGATTATCACACACGTTACAGGTTGTACACATGTAATCTCCACCTTCCTATCTCAGTCCACGAAACTCGATGCATGGTTAGAGCATCTCACTGGTCATCCGAAGATCACAGGTTGTACACACCGTAGAATCCCGCTTATAAGTCCCCCGGTTATAAGCCCATCTGTTTGGTAACAGAAAATACCTTCCGGTTATAAGCCCCCCCGGATATAAGCCCACCTTCCATTTTTATAGTAAAAATAACAACGAAAATACATAGAAACAGCGCAACTAGCGTTGAAACAAAACTTTTACTGATAATATGTTTTAACAATTCAGCATTCTCATTATGGTAAGTTAATTGGATAACTTTGCTGTAGGTGACATTACTAAAATTTCAGAGTTCAGTACTTCCGTTGGCGTTATGATGTCTCCTTACGATGCATTTTGTGCTTGTGGTATTCTTTTCTTCACATCGACTTTGTGCTTCTTGTCCCCAAATATAAAGTAAACGCATGGTAACTCAATGCCGACGATTTAGAGTTTCATATTGACAGTGATAACGATGACGACGACGATGAAGATCATTTCGAGGCAGCTACATAACTTGTGTAGCAGATTTTGTTATAGACATACGCGACGTTTTCCACATTATTATAACTTCTGGTTACTATTTGTTACTTTTATAGAAATTTGAAGCGGTATAACTTGAACTTTTAAGTTGCGCCGGGGTTTTTAATAACGTTTCATATGGAATGGATTGTTTTTGGAATGGTTCTCTGGCCAAAATCAGAAATCTTCTTTATTTGTTGTTTTTGCACTTGCGATATTAAGCAAAACGTCGAGCAATAAAGTGCCAACATAGTTTGTCTGTTGCGTTTTGAAACGTTTTTTTCTATCCCGCTTATTAGCCCTCCCGGTTATAAGCCCCCCGGTTATAAGCCCACTAAAAAACCCTTACGAAGTTGTATAAGCCCTGGGCTTATAAGCGGGATTCTACGGTATGTATCCTTTGCTCTCGCATCTGGGTTCGTGTAGCTCAATGGTTAGAGCACCTCATTTGTCATCAGAAGGTTACAGTTAATATACACAATGTTGTAGTGAATGTGGGAGAACTCGGAGTAGACAGACGATACGTGGACGATCGTCCACGTATCGTCAGAAGGTTACAGGTTGCATTTCAGTCCATGCAGCTCAATGGTTAGAGCATCTCGTCAACCATCATGTCACAGGTTGCGTACACATGTCCCTCACTCACCACTTCAGTCCGTCTAACTCATAATGGTTAATTCACACAACTCACCGCTGCTGGGAGGAGAATTTTTCATCGACTTAAGCGACGAACCTGGACTGTCCCCAAGCTGCCAAGAATTATTCAAAGTGTGTCGCCTTGCCACTGGTGACGTTGGCGTGGATGACACGCGTGGTCTCGGAAGGTGAGGTGAAAACTGAGACGAGTTTTGGCGAGAGCTCTTTAGTGCGGCGAAGGCGGCAGGAGATGGTTGACTTCGCGATCGATGTGGGCGAGGAGACGCGGGCTCGCTGCCGTCACTCGTATCCAGGCGATTGACACTAGTGAGGGAGGGCTCGGAAACTCTTGCAGCTGGATTGGAATTTTGACACTGAAAGGAAACATTAAGCTATAGTTATACAGTGGAATTATAGTTAGTTATACTAAGGTTAGATCGGGTCCATTTCTTATACTGGTGCAGGTTATATAATTTGGATGAGTTTGGCTGGATACTTAAACACATGCGATCGTCATTGATAACCGTTTGTGGGACAGCACCGGCGATCAGAACATCTATATATTAATATAACTGGCAAAGTTCCAAGAGTGCTCAATATTTGAAAGATAGAGCAATTTAATAGATTCAAGGTGAAAATGGTCGCTACAACTCCGAATTTCACGCCGATTGACGAGCTTCAGGTAACAGGCATAGAACAAATTTTACATGTATATTTTAATCTAAGAGGGCGGCGCCTCGCATGGGACTTTTAGCCCCGTTCGCGCTTTCCCTTTTGGATCTCTTGTTGTTGTCTTTTTCATGGCAAGTTGTTATCCAATAAAAAAATATTAAAATAAATAAATAAATAAAAAGATCGTCAGTCGGCATGAAACTCGGAGTAACAGGGAACATTTTCTAAGTTTTTATCTTTTGAAGCGGGCAAATTATTTTTCTCTATTGTAGTGAGCTGTTTATAACTTTTACTTTCTTTTTTAATTTCTGGTTCAATTTATTGCTGGGATTTCCCCATTTCCGCTCTGAGACACAGGTTCAATAAAAAAGCTACAGGTTCGATCCCTGTCGGGGACTCATTTTCTGAGGATTTGAGCTTGACAATAGTCCATGTTACATAATCACGAAGTGCTGTCCTTCTACCCCTATGTCCTTCTACCTCTCCCACTCACGTCTTTCGTTCTCTAACTGCCACGCGCTGTGGCAAAATTATCAAAAATGCCAACCTCGTACCCAGGGTATTTTGCCTCCACGGTGGAACGTCGGCGAAAATGGCCCTGGGATCGGCTGGTCACATGACACCCAGAATCTCTGGGTGTTTAGATATGATAATTTTTGTGGTCTTTGTTCCATTTCCTTTGTCTACTTTGTTGACCTGAATAATTGAGAAATATTCAATGCTCTTCAGAGTTGTCCATGTCAGCATTCGTAGGCATAAAAGCAGCTAACAAGCTTAATAATCCACTATACATCCATGGTTATCTCTTACAAAAGGTATGAAGAAGCATATATCCAATTTAACGAAAGGTATCACTACTAATTTGCTGTAAAATTTGAAGGCAGCATTCAGATTTAGATGAATAAATTATACTCGGCTGAATTAATTGAGTTTTATGACAAGCCAATCGGATTATAGAATGGACCAGCCGATCCCAGGGCCATTTTCGCCGACCTTCCGCCGTGGAGGCAAAATGCCCTGGGAACGAGGTTTCAAAAATGCAAGATAAACAAAATTATCTTACGTGTGTTCGCAAGCTATCTCTCTCTTCTCGTAGCGAAAACGTGAGAGCTTTGCTCTTTTCCAGCTCTTGATCAAGTTTCTTCACTTTTGCTTTCAAGAATTCGCGCTCCCGTGTAATGATGGCCACTTGTTGTTGTAACTGTATGAAAGCAAACAGGGACGTGATATGCATTGTTTCAATGTATTTTTATACCATATATATACTGCTCTAAAAAGCATAGATTTATACCTCGTTCCCCTCAGATGATCCCTTGCGGTTGACGTATTCAACAACACTAGCTTGCTGTATTTGCTTCTCGACTGTGGATAAAAAGGAAAGATGAGGTTCAAAGGAAGGATAGAAGGTAGACAGAAAGGCTGATAAGTAGGTCGGTCGGGAAGAAAGGAAGGGAGGAAGGAGTATTCTGCTTCAATTGCATTCTTACTCAAGTATTTCTTCTTTTCCAGCTCTTGACACTGATCTTTTAACTCGGTCAACTTTTTCTGAAGCTGCATAAATATCGTACGGCTCAACCGAAGTTGCTCACTTTCATCGGTCTCCTAAAACAATTCATGATTATTAATTTCATAATTCATAATTAGGTATTTCTAAAACGTGTTTATCACATCTGTTGTTCACGAGGTCATCACGTCATTGATGTAGTTCCTACCTGTTTAACCGGTTCAGCAACTTTCTGAACGAGAGATTGCAGTTTTTCGTTCGTTTTCGACAACGTATTAAAGTGAACGTCGTCCACGTGATCAGAGTCGGACAATCGCGGCTCGTTGAGATCAAAGTCTCCGGCAACCTCTGTGTCACCTTGCTCGCTACCGCCTTGGGAGGCGTTAGAAACTAAGGAGAAAGAAAGAGATTCATTTCAGTCTTGGTAACCTTCACCCCTCCATTAACATTGGTGACCGTTCTCGCAATTACGTCATCTACATTCTCAAGATCATTGCTATGGCAACAACGAGTCTAAATGTAACATTTCTATTATAATTTCAGCTTTTGTCTGCCAAGTGACAACCCTAATGCATTGCGCCTCTTGATTTTTCTCATTGGCGATTTTTTGAATCGCGAAATTCCATCGCTAAATTCCATGTGATAAAAATTATTCATTTCGTCATTTAAAGTGCCTACACCTACCAAATTAATAATTTTTACCACAAGGAATTTTGCGCTTCAAAAAATTGCCGACAGAGCGCGCAATGCATTAGGGTTGACACTCACTATTTAGTGAAATAATACACTGTCTGCGCAACTCACTATCCTTACATTCACTTACAGTTTCCTCTCTCGTCCGAACTTGGCGTGCCTTCCTCCTCCTCCTCCTCATCCTCTTCAGCAATACAGTTTCCTGAAGCTTGGTCGAGTTTCTTCCGTAACTCGGCGATGACGCTCTGCAGCTCGGTGACCTGTTGCTCCGCTTGCTGGTGTTGTTCGTGGAACCGTTCTTCGTATTTCAAAATCATGCGTTCTTTTTCTCCCTTCAATTCCTTTACACTGCTCTTGTACAAGTTACGCTCTGCCGTCACCTTCTTCACCTTCTTGTTCAAGTCATTAATCTCGTTCTTCAGCGACGCAAGAGCCGCAAAATGGAGCTGTAAAAGAAGCGAACATAAGAGAGTGTTAATTGTATGTAATTATGGCTACGCTTCACACCCTGCGATTAATTGACGTGACCACAATATTCGGCCCTTATTAGGCCATTTGTATGCGAATGCTGCTTGAAAGTTTGACACTTGCGTAATTACTGCATACATCACATTATTATACGGAGAGGAGTATTTAGCCAGAAATCGTAGAGTTCATAATACACTCCCGAGCAGATGAAGGGATTATTTACGCTCGCGACCTATTTCATGGATTGAGCTATTTCATGAATTGAGCAAGTTACCGCATCAGCAGGTATTGAAAAAAACCCGAATACCGATACCGAAAAAAAAATACCGGTAATATCGGATATACCGGTATTTTTACAGATCAAACGTTTTTAGTACGTGACGTAAAGTTGTCAAACAGCACAAAATGTTATAAATAGCAGTCGCGCGCGTTCACACAATGCTGGCCACAGACTGAAAAAGTCTAAGCGTGATAAATTTAAGATGCCTCCTTAGCTTGTTCTTAACGGCCTTCTTGCACAGTTGACATACAGTATGGAATCGGGATCATCGCTTTCAGTCACTGAAAATTCAGTGTTGCCTTTCTTGAAATTACTCCAAAATGCACTTCGCGCATTAGGCATGATTAACACTGAACAGAACAGAGATAATAAAATAATGGCCTCATGAAAACGTGTTGACTAATAGCGTAGAGTCTGGCGGCTATTAATAGCTCAAAAAGCGGACAAACAAACCAAATTTGACTCACAAATTATTGCAAATGAGCTATTTCTTTTGTTATGGCCGCAAGAATTATGGGTAAAAGCGGACAAACATCGGTACTGACGTCATCTCGACGGAGCGCTATTGACTTCAGTATGGCACTGTCGACTGGGAACTGAAATGAGCTGTGTAAATTCTGACACAGTGAAGTTGAGAAAACATCCTTTGTCTTGCGATTTGTCGTTCTCTCACAGATCTCACTTGTTTTTATCGAAAGGCTTCCGCAAAAAGAGTCATCCTTTTGAATAACGCTAATTAGCGATGGTTTACATTAAATCTGTTGTCGCGCGTCTTGTTTTACATCAGCACGTGAGAAAAAAATTGAAAGTTGATACATTTAATAGGTTCAGCTTACGTTTGTTCTACGAATATGCGAAAATGGTGTAACACAGTAACACACCACCGATAATATCGAAAGTTTCGATATTTCCGGTATCTGAGAATTAGAATATCGAATTATTTTAAAAATACCGGTATTTACCGAAATATCGATATACCGCATCAGACTAGTTACTAGAAATTCAGTATATACAGCTGCCAGAGTTGTCGCGGAGGGGTAAAAAATAAGATCCCCTGTGCTTATAGTAATCTTCACTGGTTGCGAGTAAGATCGATGATTATTTTCAAGATACTCTTGATTTGGTAATAAAAATAATTGCCCAGCAGATAATTCTCAGGAACGCCATATTAAAACAGGGGATTGAACATTTTAAGAAAATTTATTTAGACTAACGTTTCGTCACTTAAGCTTATATAACTATGCTATTACAATATAGGATCTAGTAACAATAATAAAAGAGTGTAAAGGAAAAGGAAGTCAGTGAGATATGTCAAAAGTGACAACTCAAAATAGCATCCGAGGAAAAGATCTGATAATGGCATTTAGAGAAGGATTAAATTTACTTATAAGTAAACTTTCACGAAGGAGAAGATGAAATTGTGAATTACCAGAGGATATAATGGTAAAATCGTCAAAATAAATAGGGTGATCTGTTTGTCTTATATGAGCAGAAATACCAGACAAAGAAGATTGAGAGATAGTGTTTACCGTGTATGGCAAAATACCCATATGTTCCGAAGCTCTTATGTGTAAAATACTCTTGATTATAATATAGATATAATAATAATAAATTACATATTTTAAGGCCCTCTACAGTAAAAATAAATAATAAATTAAGGTATATAAAATCTAGCTGAAATGCCTAAATTAAATATTACTATTATTATTTACAAATAAAACTTCCAGTAATCAGCTTTAAAATGTGCATACAGTGAGTGTTTGTGGCCGACAGTCTTAGTTTGTCTTTGTTTCTTGTGTTGTATAAATGGACCTGCCCGCCACACTTGTTGTCGAACATGAAATCGATCAAGTTGTTCTCTATTGATTTACATACAAACTGGCATCGATGGAATTGCCGTCGGAGGTTTAATGGTTTCCAGTTCAGCAACTGTAGAGCCATTTTACTTGAATCATCTTTCCAGCATGTTTAGGATCTCTTTGGCAACTTTATTGTGCAGTATTTGCAGGGAATTCATCAAAGTGTCATTTGCCTTATCCCCCCATGAGACAAGATCTCCATGATCGAACAGAGGTAATAGGTGCTTGATTCTTCTTAATACACCAAGTCTTTTCATTACTTTATTTTGGAGTATTTCGATGTGTTCGGACCAAGTAGCAGCTTCACCAATCACAACTCCGCAACGCTTTCAAGCTCATCCTCATCAATATGCAGCTGTATAGATTTAAAAGCTTTGGACCGTTGGGGAAGAACCAATGACCATGAACTGGGACTTTTTATTATTTATGGTAAGTTTGTGTTTATTTAACCAGGTCTTTGATGGTCTTTGATTACTTTCTGGCAAAACTTTACATGGTCAGATATAACCCTACTTGCACTCTATATACTTTAGTAACTTTACACAATCCTACTTGTACTAACTAATAACCCTTCAGTGGTTATACATGTAGTAGTTTTTATTGTTTAAGAGCATTGAGACTATTTAAGACTATTTTATTGTTTAAGAGCATATGCTACTAAAACGTCTTTAACACCATTATTATTATTATTATTATTATTATTATTATTATTATTATTATTATTATTATTATTACTACACAAACCCTACAACCTGTCAACAACTCTAATCTCTTCGTTGATCTTCCTGGATATACGAGCCCTTCAATCATAACTGGTGACACGTTCCGCCCAGATCTGCTTCTATCCATTTCCACTGATTGTCTCTATATCCTTGAACTCTCTGTCGGATATGAATCTAATCTCCAAACAAATGTTGATCGCAAAAGAGCAAGATACAAAGATCTCATTACACAGCAAAAGGAACATTTTAAATCCGTCAAATTTGTAAATTTTTCAATGAGCTCCTTAGGTGTTTTCGCAAAAGAATGTCATACCTTTTTAGATATGTTGAGTGATCTAGGTTTTGATAACAAACACAAAAATTATTGTATTAGGAGAATTATGTCTATCGCCATTAGAACAACGTACTATATATTTTGTTGTAGAAATAAGGACTAGACAAACCCGGAATTACTGAACATGTAAAGATACATTTTAAATTAACTTTTTTTTATATATAGTTGGTAAATAATAAATAGGTTCAAGTAGTCAATTATAAATTACCTAAATTAGTGAGATTTATAATTGTATATATATAAAGAATTTCAATAAAGTTTCAATTATTATTAATATTATTATTAAAGAAATAAAGACGTTTTAGAAGCAATACAATAGTGTCAATGCCCTTACAACAATACATTCTACAAAACTATTAATTTGAAAAAAGGAAAGTCTTGCAGCAGCTTTACGTAATACACGACATACGCGGCATGTAAAATATTGGGCAACTTTAGTTGTTTTTGACACAAAGGCGTGGTCACCAAGCGCGTTCGCGTGCAGAGATTCGAAAAAATGGCGAGTGATAGATAAAAATCAAAATATTGAAAGAAGGTACTGCCTTGGTCCAACAGTGGACGATCCTCAGAATAGATTGTGCATGAAGCAGGAGTAAGTGTTCATTACTTTGCTTTATTTAAGAAATAAAAAAACGTGTCGCGTGATATTATGTCGTTATAATGGCACGAGAGAAGCGTGTAACACACGAGGCTATAGCCGAGTGTGTGTTGCTAGCTTCTCTAGTGACATTGTAACGACCTAATATCACAGCGACAAAGTTTTTTATTTCTTTTATAAAATAACATCGTTATATCATCAGCAAAGTAAAGAAAAATGAAGATTTACCAGTTAAAAAACGTTGCTATGTGGCGTCGCTAAGTACCTTTTCTCAATAACACGGCGATTTCGGCGATAAAAATGCACTTAAACTTGCATGGAAAACATTTCCTTATGTCGACACGTTGACATTTCCTGACGTCTTTTTTGTAATTGATGGCGACAGCTTATGCTTTACTTAATTATAAGGCAGGCTCAGTAGCCAATTAGAGCGCGTGTAGTCACGCATTTACTTCCGTTTATTTTAACACATTTTAGTTCACGATATATATATATATATATATATATATATATATATATATATATATATATATATATATATATATATATATATATATATATATATATATATATATATATATATATATATATATATATATATATATATATATATATATATATATATATATATATATATATATATACTGTATATATATGATAATTTTTATTTGGTTTCAGCATTAAAACTCTCCATCGCAATTTGGTTGGGTAATCTCTTGTTATACTGATAGTGTTCACCGAGTTATATATACGAATTTTAATTATTTTGTTGACTTGGTGACCACGACCACGCCTTGTGTCAAAAACAACTGTAGTTGTCCAACATTTTACTGATCTGGTGGTCGCGATCTCTATCTACGAAATCTAGCCGTACAAAGAAATCAGAAGAAATCAAATGATGACAAGGACAAGTAACAAGGACAAGTGAAAGACAAAAATATAAAAAAATGTTTTGGTACCCAAAATATAATATCAATAAACAAAATTGAATCTCTTCAATCCATTCGGCGAAATGCCCTTTAGTTTTCGTGTTAACGGTGCATGGTTCACGCTTAATCAATTCCTAGTTTTCCTACTCTTTCACGTGCTTAATCAATCTCTTTAAGAAGATCAAAAACCTCTTAGTGATTCAAGAAAGAGCTCATGCACCAGTTTGTGATCCGATTCTGGGATTTATATGCACATAAAATGTACGGCTGCGGGGGTCTACAACAATTAACCATCTATACTTGAAGATGAGCGCTACTGTGGTCGTCAACTCGTCAGTCACCACCACCAATAGGCAATAGTCTTTCTTAAGAATACACTAACCCAGACTTGAAACGCGTTATAATTGGTTGATTAGAAAATAGCATTGATTTGTTTCTGGCAATTTTCAAACTCACACAGGGTAGCAACTGAGCTACGAATGTTAAGACGACATTCGTCAACAAATGTTGGCCGTTATGACGCGGATCATGGGCAACACCCAATACCTTTTTTTATATATTTTTCTAAATTTATTATCACAGAATCCAATCAGCGATGGAATGCAGCACTAAGACTACGTTTACACGGAAGGGAAAGTTTCCGACTTCGGATTCATGTCGATAAAAATGTTCAGATTCACGAAGCGTTACACGAAGCCGAAGAAATAGACGCGTATACTCTCTGACTATGTCGTTTACGTTTAACAAATGGACATTCAGGAACATTTGTGGATAACTATACGGAGAAATGCCGTAAAGCAGGTGACAAAAGTACCCAGATTCTTATTAGTAACCAGAGACCATTTACACGAGTCATTTCTTCGCCAGATTCGCTAGTGTTCGCACTCAAAACATTCACATCACAATCCGGAATCTACCGGATTGAAAAGTATTATATCCGGATACATGACAAAAGTGTCTCGGATACGTTATTCACGTGTAAACAGCAAAACGAACCCGACTATATACGATAGTAGTCAGAGCACTGCACTAGCATCGCAGGGTCGCGGGTTCAATTGCAGCCGGAAGGCCTTGATGTTGCATTTTTCGCAACTGGTCCCGGTTTGGTCTTAAAATGTATATATTCCAACACTCGAAATTTCCCTTCACCATAAATCCTTAGAACACGTAGTTTAATCAGTGAAATTCCAAATATTCGCAGATTCACGGCAAATCCAGCAACTTTTGCTCTCGTGTAAATGGAGTTTATATAATACTCAATTAAGCGAATGAATACAGCGCATCCGAAAGAGCAAGCGCAATAACCGTCATTTTGAATTGAATTGAAAAGGAACACGAAATAAAAACACATCATTTTAAGGAAGTTGCGTGACCGCTTTGTTTCGAGAGCAGCATGGAATAATTAATTAAAAATACACTGCAAATAAACACAAATAAACGACGATGGGTGTCAAGCAAAGAAAATGCTCTTGTTTTATAGGGTTAAGGTTTCGCCAACTATATACCATGAGAACATCAGGGAATATAACGGAGTGAAATTATTTCGCGAATAACGATTAGAGAACTCGTTAATTTCACAGATTTAACAAAAGTAAAAATATATATACTATTACTGTATATTGTCTGCATCTGGATAAACAGTATAAACACACGACTCAAACAGACATACAAGTAAAGCTATTGTTTCAGAATACTGTAAAGTAATTATAGTCCTATGAAAGGTCTATCTTCATACTAATATTGGCTAAGGATTGTCATCTTCATGTACGGCGAACCATCAACAATAATTGTGACATGCATGCTCCAATATGACGATCGTATATCAGTATAGAGAAAGTCTGGCGGGTATATACACTGTAGATGTTTCTAGTGATAATAGCGAGGAATAGACCTTCCAGCTTGGCGTGTATATTATAAGGTATTTCAAAACACGACTTCGAATTATATTAATTATCTTGGAAATAATCGACGAGAATCACACAACGAGAACGGTCTTTAGCGAGGCGAACTTATTATAAACAAAATTCGCCTCTAGTTTAGCGAACAGGTGAAAACGGAAAAAATCAACACTATTATTCAAATTACGTGATAACGAAGAGATGCAATTAATGTCGACTGAAAGGAATAACTGTGCTTGCAAATGAAAACAGGAATTCTTTCGTATATTAAACATATACACACTGATGTAAACGTTCTTACCCGACGGAGTTTCAGCAGACCACGTTCAAGAAAAGTCGGCGAAAATAGTTCAAAACGACTAGCCTGTTGCAGAGAGCCCATTTTCGCACGTCCCTTATTAACCATGTGATGTGCAGCTAATAATAGTTCTTAAGACTGTCCTTTCACATGATCCACTAACAGCCCAATTAACGGAAGAATGACAGTTTCAAGAACTGAAGCAGAATGACAGTTTCAAGAACTGAAGCAGATTATCAAACACAACCCGTCGAAGCGATAGAGAAAAGCGAAACAGAGGGTAAAGATATCCCACGCCGAACTATATAAGCGTCGTGGGAGAAGTGTATCTGGACGTCTACCAAAATGTTTGTTTGTAACGCAAGATAATTATCACGAGGAGCATGGGAGGCGCGATTGTTGGCGAGAGGTGGCGCCGAAAAAGTGTGGGGTAACGTGTTTTGGGCGGAAACTATCGATTGTGTTTGAGAGAAACGTCCAGGGCCAGGTCTTTCATGGGAGAAAAGTGGTCCACTGCCAAAGTTCCTGACACATATACTCGTGGAAAGCCCTTGAAGAGGTTAATACGGAAGACATTGTTATTAAAGTTCAATATATTCGCCGCGGGTTGTCTTCGTTAGTCAGGCATTGCAAAATTTGAATTTTAATGATTTTGATCGCGGGGGTTGACATTAAAGACGCGACGTTTTGTGTTTGGTTGAAGTGCGTTTACACACTTCAATTAATCAGGCCAGGTTTTGGGTTAGATACATGGTAAGTGAGCAGGAATTCAGAAATAGGAAGAGTAAGGATTACGAGCCCACATATAAATCGGACCGATTAATCCGAGGAGTGCTTAATCACGATCAACACCTATCTTCTCCTAATTATATATATCAATGGTTAACCAAGTACAAAGGTAATGAGAATAAAGGAAATGATCACCAAAGGTGAACACAGACCAGTTTTAAAACAACTTCTCCTAACTAGAACTGTAAGAAATGCTTGGAATCCAATAAGGAAAATGTGTATGTTGATAAAAGGGAATAAACGGTTATCATTGAAATGTTGGGTTAAGAAGTAGGGTTAATATTTCGTTATTTCAGGGTTAGGACTAGAGTTTTTATTTGGTTTATGGTTAGGGTTTTTATTCCTGCATCTACAACTTCTGAATCCTGAGAAAACTACCTTGTCTGCGTCCATTGTGTTTCCGCAGTTCACGAAGATACCGCCGAAAGAAGGAGAGAAAAAGGCGAAATGCGGAACAGTAAAATTTAACGAAAGTTATAAATTGGAGAAAAAAGCTTTAGACGACTTACGAAGAAACACATTGGCGTCCGTTTAAAAAAAACGGAAATACTATGTTAGGTAGTTGCAGTTTGGATAGTATAAAGTTGCATGTAAAGGTTTTGCAGTACAAGCTGTGTTAAGTTGGTAATACTCAGAAAAAGTCTGAGCTCCAGACTCGAACCCGCCACCTTCTGAATCCTAGCCTGACGTTCTAATCATTGAGTTACTAGTACTCAGATGACTGGGCAGGAGCTGAGCGTTTTTCTGACTATTGAGAACTTAACACAGCTTGCACAGCAAAACCTTTACAACTTTACAAGCATCAAGCTGCAACTACCTAACGTAACCGAACAACATTTGACTGGAAATTGAGTGTCACAACACGACTTGTAGTCCAACAAGTATTTGTGAAAACGGCAAGACTCGTCCAAGGTTTAACCTTGCTCTGCCATCTGAGTTCTAGTGGCTCAATGGTTAGAGCGTCTGTCTAGCATTCAGAAAGTTACGGGTTCGAGTCCTATCTGGAGCTCAGAGTTTTTCTTAGAATTGACAACTTAACACAGCTTGCACAGCAAAACCTTTACAACTTTACTAATTTCAAGCTGCAACTACCTAACGAAACTGCTAGAACGTTAGCATCAGTAAGGCCAGTTAGTAAAGTTAAATGTTGACTCACTGATTAAATAGTTTTTCAGAAGCTTGTATGAATTAGAAAAAAGCACTTATATAGTACTTCCTTCCACATTCAAGGTTCGAGTCAGCGATAAAATTCAAACTTTCTATATAACATCGTCACCGCTCTAGTTTGTTATTCTTCCACTGGGATCTCAAATCCTTCATTAGTCATTACTTTGTTTTGTATGATGTCCGGTTTGACGTCGTCTTTGTTACTACACAGACGTAGTCACTGAGGATGTTCACACGTTCTGAAGACAACGTTGATCAACTGAAAGAACGTCAACATCAGTAAGGCCAGTTAGTAAAGTTAAACGTTACTTAAAATGTATATATTCCAACACTCGAAATTTTCCTTAGACGGATTTTGCAGAAAGTTTGAAACTAGCGTAAACTAGAAAAATGTACACTTATATATTTCATTTTTGCATTCAACGGTTTGTGGCTTGATTCAACGAGAAAATTCAAACTTAGATAGTAACCGCTTTAGGTTTTCAGTCCTCGTTTGGGAAAGGAAATCCTGAAAGAAGATTTGTTTTGTATGATAATTTTGATTGAAAAATACGCCATTCGCGATTTCCGGTTGCCGTCCGTAAAGGCGAAGCAAGAACGTCATTTTCTTAATCTCTCTATTGAGACACGGTCAGGGCAGCCAGACATCCTGGGGACGCCATTCTTTACCCCAATCATCACATTCTTTCGGAGCATCTCAATAGGTCAGTGCTTAGAGTGCTACTATACGTTAAGCCAGCCACCTTGGCTTGGATTGTCGGTTAGGGCAGACGTCAAATAAATTTTCAAAGCATTATTATAATTATGTAAATCCTCTCTCCGTTAAATATTTAGAAATCAAACGCATTACCATCAACAAGTTAAGTCTAACATCACCTAAGGCTACAACATCAGCAATGACAATATCTGAACGATTATGAAAACGGCGGACTACGTGAAGTATCACGCGTATGACGATTTTTGTGTCTCGACACAAATTTTTTGGTTAGGATCGATTATCGTTGTGTTGGGCATACATGAAGTACCTGCACGAAAACGTATACTTTGCGCTACTAACTTGAAATCTGGAAAATATTTTGAGAGACAAACTCCCCCCGGTTATATTTCCTTCTAAAGTAAAGGGCTTTCACTTTTGGAGACAAAAAGAAATATTAGCTGACTCGTCAAGAATGAGCAGTGAGAGTAAAAACATGAAATATCGATTCCGCGAGTCTTGTTATTTCGATAAGATTGTGAAACTTAGATGGCACTCGCCATCGAGCACTCGCCAACAATAAAACCGCCAGACCGACATGCTCAAAGAAGCACTCAAGTCCTCAAACTGCGAAAGCCAAAAGACCGAAACAATAGATTGTCCCTCTCAAGTATTTTCAAAACCCAACCAGAGCGTAAAAATAGATGATACGTTGTCGAAATGCTCGCAATATAGTTCTGAAAGTCGATATGATCGCAATATAGTTCAACTGAAACTCGACTAAATTTGCTCTAACTGATGATAGTCTAACTGGCTAGAATTGTGCTTGCCAGAAGAATCCTGTTTGTTATGAGACAATGAGGAGGTTGTATACCTGTCGGAAAAAGAGATTGAGAGAATACAAAGCCTACAAAAGATTCTCAAATTTGCTTGACAGCGTTTGATGAATAGTCCAGACGGTTAACGCCAAACTTCAATCAAGGCCAGGCTAAGCCTAAGGAAAACTTAAAGTATGAACACATGAGTTTTATGAACGCACAAGTGTTTTTTCCAGCAACAGTTTTAACATATTCTGCCGCAACACAGTCTGTTTAACAGACTTGTTGTCTAAGAGTTGAATCATGAAAGGATGCTTCATTGTAATACCATTTTGAAATGTAAATATCATTATTGTTATCACAGCATTTTAGACAATAATTATAGATTATAGTACAATACCATTTTGAAATGTAAATATCATTATTGTTATCACAGCATTAGACAGTAATTATAGATTATAGTATAATGTACTTTATCATAAACACACGACCCCACAAGCGACGAGCTTTAATTTTTATCGTGTTTAAATAAAAATGTATTGTATTGTATTGTTATTATTATTATTATTTACGAATATTTAAAACAGGATAACCTAATCAGTACAAAAAGTACTGTTATCAACAGGGTCCTGTGTTTACCTAATACAATCATAAAAATACTCCTAAAACAATATTAAAATTATACAATACAAGAAGCCAACATAAAATAATCATCCACAGCTCGTACAAATAGTGCTCGTGATGATAATTGTCTAATGTCCAGTGATAGCTCATTAAAAATGGTTGCTGCCTTAAAAAAGAAACCATTCCGTCCTATGTTGGTATTTTCTTTCGGAAGTTTTAAAGAAAATTTATTGTTTCTCGTTCCATATGAATGGTCTGTTTTTTCAAAATAGTTCATAAAAATGTTAGTATTACATGTTATTAACATGGTTGGTAGACTCCAGCGCATGCTTAGAGCCAAATATCGTTTGAAAAGTTAAATCTACCAAATTAGGCCAAACTACTTTTTGTTGAAAAGAAGCCAAAAAGGAGCCAAATCGGACGGTTATGTCGGAGAGAATGGCAAAAAATCCAAGTTCATGAAATTCAGCCAATTGTAAAGCTGATACACTAACCAATAATAATTCAGCATAGGTTATCCTCTGACAATGACATTGCAAATACAATAAACCTCCATACAATCAATGTTTTTACAAAAAATCGATAAAATATTCAAAAAATTCTTGTCAACTGTTAAGAGGCTAAAAAGGAGCCAAAAGGCCAAATATTTTTTTCGAGGCCAAACAAAAAATAAAGAAACCAAAATCGAGTTATTTGGCCTCCAGGAGGCCAATCTACCAACCCTGGTTATTAAATGTTAGTATTTACATACATGGTGGGAAAGTGCTATTTTATCATTATAGTCATAGACATTAAAATTGGTACAGCCTAAAGGAGCTATTACACTGCGCAGCGTTTCGTTCAACATGAATCGCAAAGTTTCGCCATCTTTGTGTTTGTGACAAGGTGCGCATGAGTATACCGAGTAGCCAAAGAGGAAAATGGCGAGACAAGTTGCAGATGAGGGTGTTGCATTGTGCAACGCTGAAAAAAGTTGCTGAATCTGCATTGCAGAAAGTAGAACTCGATTCTACTTTTCGCAATGATTGCAGCAACTTGTGTCGCAACAATTTTCGTCGTTGCAAGCTATGTTACAATGTGCTCAATTAAGAAATTAAGAAATTAAGTTTCACACAGCACTGAACTATGACCAATAGAAGCCAAGCAATTACTATAAGCGTTTGATGTTATTTCCATAACATGCATGTGGTAAGACGTGCTTTTTTAAATTACGTAAACGTAGAGTCTAATGCCAATGCTGTAATCTGATTGGTTACACTACTCGTTATCTAGATATTAAGTATAGCATTGAGTGACGTGTACAGCCCGGTTCACACGGGACGCAAACCTATCAGCCATGAATGATTCTTTTGTTTAGTTGATGTTGAAGAGACTAATTTTGAAGTGAACAAATTTCGTGTGAACCAAGCATAAATTTTTCGCAAAAAAATAAATAAACGATTATTGGATAAGGCTACACATGATATCATTTTAATATAATTCATATCATTTTCATATCATTTTTTCATATCATTTTAATAATAATAAAAAATAATAATCAGACGTTATCCAGACCGAGGTCAATGTTATCTGCCGGTGTCGAAACCAATGGCTGAGGCGAATAACATTGACCGACGTCTGAAGAACTTTAGTTATTATATAGCTACCAGTAGGATATGATCTATCTCGCAATTTGATTGGCTCTTCTACTACTAGGCAAGCACATCACATCTGTCACATCAGCAGTAGAGAAAAAACAAGATGGCGGCATGTTTTTTAGGCCGAATAAAGGTTTTATAAAGAAACCTCGAACTGACTAAGTGTTTGGCTATATAATAAAACAATTATACCATTATGAACTAATAGCTTGTTGGCTATGAGCTCATAACGACTCGAGCTCATGGTATAATTGTTAAATATCATGCGTAAGCCGAACCATGAATAATTGTTTTATTATATATTCAAAATACAATACGGCACAAAGAGAGCTCTTCGGGTAGATGCGGCCATCTCGTTTTCTTGCCTCGGCATAAAAAAACCTTTAAAATTGGTGTCAATTCTGCGGTGTTTTGTGAGTTCTACAGTTGCTTCTGCCAGTCCTCGAAGAGGTTTTGGCACCCTTTGGTGGCCTTTTTTAGCACTCTTACTGTCTTTGTCTGCTATTAATTTAGAAATATCCGCGTCTTCGACTAGAGAGGCAAATCTAACGCAAGCCATATGTAATTTCGTGGCTTTGGAGTAGTGATGAAATCGGCATTAAACAATTTTTTTTGGAGCGCTCCGGGCAATAATTCTTCGTATTCGGTGAACATGACATCACAGATGCTGGACAATGAAGTTGGAATATATAATAATGCTTATTATTATACAATATTCATACAATCTAAATTGTGATTGGCCAAAAAACTACAGACAATTCTTGAAGTCTTGCCACCTACAAAATATCAAAAATCGTCTGTAGGTAACGTAATTGTTAAGCTTTTCTTAGCCGGCAGTAATATCAAAAGGTTTATAATTGTATAATAAAACAATTATTGAATTCGGTTTTCGCATGATATCTTGTGTTATCAAGCATCGGTTTGTGTTATCCGACTCAGCCTTCGCCTTCGGCATATAACACAAACCTCGGCGTTGATAACACAAGTTATTTTTTACAGGTCCGTATCCTACCAAATCCTGCTTTCTGATTGGCTAACGAGCGGTCCGTATGAGCCCATACGGAGCGCTCGACATAATTTCAGTTTTAAATGCCTTTTATAAGCCGTAAAATATTCTAAAAACATTTGAAAATTAACTCAAACGAGATTGAACATATTGAAAGACATATATATATATATATATATTATATATATATATATATATATATATACATAAGTGATTTTTTTTATCCGATAGAGACTTAACTCTCTATTTCCTTTGACGAAGAAAAAGCACAGACTTTTCTTTTTTGTCCACTGACTAGAAATACTGATGACGACCAAAAAAAACAAGCCAGGATATTAAGGAAAAAATAAATAAATTATTTACCGTTTTGGTCGGTCCGTATTGAAAAATATTTCCCTTGGTCAAAAACGTCGGGAAACCTCGAGAAATATTTCTCCATGACCTCCAAATTAAAACCGGTAAATAACATATATATATTATGCTCAACCTCATCCAAAAATTGTATATTAACTATTAATCTAATTTACAATCGGCATATGAAAAGTTCCACATGGACAGATGTTGCACAAATTCAGAAAGCTTTTGTCTTGGAACGTTTCAACTATAAACTCCAATAAATTGTAATTATCTACGACTACATGAGCATTTAATAGAAATATTAATCTATCCGCACAACCCAGTGTCTGCTGAATGAAGCAAAAACATACAAAATCTAAGAATATCAAACTGTAAATGCTTCGAGCCACCAAAAAATGTTTAGAGACTTGAATAATACAAAATGAGTGTATAGAAATGTAAATCGGTTGGTGTAGCAACCGAAATATAGTGTGTACGAGGTCTAACGTTTCGAGGAAAGGCCCTTCATTTTGGCAGTACACCAACTTTTAGAATTTTTCAATTTGAAAGAATTGAAAGCGTGTAGTGACAACTTAAAGTGCCTATCTCACGTTTGGGGATATCTGTAATATCTGTAATATTTGGGTCTTCCTGAGCAAAATCATAATATACATTGTCAGCCGAAAATTTCATCTTCATTGTAAAATCCCCAAACGAGAGGTGGGCACTTTAAAAGAAAGCTGCAACAAGGTTGCCACAATTTTCTGGCTGTGTATTGCACTATCAGCATGACGTAACGAAAGTATAAATAACGTGCAAGAACGTTCTCTGGCCATACTACCAGCATATGGTCTATCCTCAATTTCAGAGAAATGTGATGGGACGGAGACAGGTAAACCACGGCTGTTCAGACAGTCAGGGCGTCCACTAAAGACCAAACGGTGAGAATTTGGAACACAGCTGAGCCAATACATCCAAGGACACAAGACAAACACTTCATGTTTTCACAATTGTCAACTCCACTTTCTCCATGTCCCCAACCACATAACTTTGTGATGAAACAGACGAAGTGCTTCAAATGCGCCACAATACTGTAAACGGAGAACGCAATAGATTGCCAACAGGGCCGTTTCGAGACGCCATCGACGTAAAATACGTGAAATGACAAAACGCTTTGCAAGTCGTCTTTAAAAAACAACTCTAACAACGAGAAAACCAACTCCATTTTGATAACATGGTGGTTGCATGTCGGTCTACGTCTACGACGGCATTCGTGATCTCCAAGCAACGAAACTATGCCTGTGTCAGCACGGAACTCGACTGACATGTAATCCGATTCACACATGCACTCCAAGTGATGGTAAATATAGTAACAGTAGAGACCCATCATCGCAATGCTAAGCAAGCTGCCAGTGATGCAAGTAGACAAAAGGAGCCATCGATAAGGGAAGGAAGAGTTGTTTACTTGGAAACCAGAAAATGTTCCCTTGTTTACTACATCGCAGTACTGATGTATGTCAAAATAGATATCGGATCCTTGGTAAAGAACGAGGACGCCATAGTACAGAATCTTGAATAGACAAACATACATAAACATTGTCCAGCAGTGCTTCCAAGACCTCACCCGAAACAGAAAGCAACCTGTTACCAAATAAGCCGGAAGTAAGGCGGAAATGGGCAAATCCCCATACAACTATACAAAGCGGATCAAATTTCATCGGATCCATACTCCAGCGCTATCCCAGAACTCGATTTTGAAGTATATTAATGCTTGGAAATTGAATTATTTTCAATTCTTTCAAACCATCGACCTATGTTGTAATATAATATTGAGACTCATTACCGGTAATATTCTAAGGAATTGTGGTGAAGGAAAATTTCGAGTATTGAAATATATACATTTTAAGACCAAACCGGGACAAGTTGCGAAACTAAATGCAACATCAAGGCCTTCCGGCTGGAATTGAACCCGCGACCCTGCGATGCTAGTGACTTTCTTTACACCAACGCACTGTTACATTCCTAACTCCTAAGCAACTAGTTTTGTTCTACTTTCGTTTTGGTTGATCGAGGTGCATCATCATGCAAGCTAGCATAATTCTATGCGTGATGAATTATTTTACACAAATATCTCATCAACTAAATGGATTGTCATATCCTTTAAAGAACTCATTTTCCTACAGCAAAGAACACATTTACATACTATTTATGTAAAATAATCTGATGGATTCAACGTTCGATTCCGGTACAAATTATTTAAATCTTGAAATGTCATAAAACGAGACACCCTACATTCTACAGGTTTACCACACTAAGAGCCATAGCGATTCATCATTCAAAGAAATTCTACTTTTGTTAAAGTGCCCATGTAATGAAAAATTCAGTTGTAAAATAACTCTTACCCTATTACCCCGCATATAAGCGCACTGCAGATAAAGGCGCATGCGCTTATATCCGAATATAAGCGCATGCGCCTTTAAACCGTCAAAATTTGCGAGTTAGACAGACATGAACACAATACCTTTTTTTAATGATACAAATACTTTTTATGTTTTAAATTATCAACATTGTCTATTATAAATTGTAGTTAATGATAAAAGTTATTATCATTCTCATATATTCTGGTATCCAGACCCCATGCGCGTAGGTCTGGGTACGAGAGTCGGGTGCGCCTATATTAAGCGCAATTTTATAGGCACATGCACCTATAAAACTTCAGTTTTTACTCAAAAATTTTCCAAAATTGCAGAAAATTCGCTTATAGGCGCTGCGCTTATATGCGGGGTAATAGGGTATTTGAAAGAACTCTTGAAACTATAAAGACTAACCATTTACAACTTTTCTATATCTCACTTCACTCTTGAGATATTAAGATTTGTTTGATATGTAAATGATCATACTTATGACATCACACTGCATAATAACTTATTGAAAACGCTTATATATCCTTGAGATTATGTAATGAAATCACTTGAAATGCAGGTGCATGTGCGTGGATGTATCCAAGACATCAAATATGCAAATCGTCAAACGATTCCATGTGATAATGGTGAAGATATGCAGCTTTCAATAAGTCATTATGCATTGCGATGTCATAAGTATGATCATTTACATATTAAACAAATCTTAATATCTCAAGAGTGAAGTGAGATATGAAAAAGTTTCAAGAGTTTTTTCAAACAAAAGAGTTATTTTACAACTGAAATTTTCATTGCATACATGTACGTGTACTGTATACTCTGTTAAAAGCCTTGTCAATTATAATAAGATAAGCATGTCAATTCCAGTGGCGTAGCTAGGATCAAAATTTTGGCGTGCAACAGAGAATTTGGGCGTGCAGTTAGATTAGAATTATCAAGCATTATATGGTATAGAGTCATAGCTTTAGCCGCGACCAATGTAGGGGGGCATGACAAGATGAGCCCGCAGAAAGTGTGTAATTTTGCGCTTTGTGCATTGTGGGACATGTATCTCAATAATTGAGGTGACTGTCCCATAATGCCTTGCGGTCAACCTCGGAAAACTAGCTATCGACCAGCTTGCGACAAGATAAACTTTGAGAAATTTAACTCAGATTGTTATGTAACTCGGCGCTGAAACAGAGGATACATTCAAGTTTTGTATTCAGGCGAACTATTCTTGGATTTAAAACTATTCATTTTCTTCTTCCAAAATAGAAGTCCGTTTCAAATAGATCAAAATATTTATCGCTTGCTTTGAATAAAAACGTGTTCAATGACAGCAGTCTTGAGTTCAAGTGATTCTCTGACCGTGTATCCATAGAAACAACCTCATTAATCAACCAATCACAGTAAAGTATCTATGAACACATCCCGTCGCACTTTGCGAGCATAAATTACACACTTTCTCCGGGCACATCTTCTAATGAAAAAACTCTGGATGATGCAAAATACTCTGGATATCATCTTTGAGCCACAGCTCACACACCGCGATGTATGTTTCCATAGCAATAATGATCTCAAGATCGTTCTCAGAACTCTTGGTGGAATTTATATGGTGAATTATATAACCACCGTAGATTGTCAGCATCGCCAAACCAATGATGGTCACCAAAATGCAACTGGTCAGAGGAACGACGGCAAATGCTTCGAAAGAAATGTTTAACATTTGACGTAACTATGATTTATCGTTAACTTTTTGATTACATCATAGTAGAGACTATTTAATTCATTAAAATCCAATAATATAGTATTCATGCTCAAATCAAGTTAATCACTATCTCCCAAATTACTCCGGCAGGAAGAGTCGGCAATGTATTGTAACTATGTATATGTCATATACTAGGAATATATTTGTCCTGTTTGTCCACACACACACATACACCAAGAAATCTCGATTACGACACCATTGCAGGATAGCATTCTCTTTCGTCGAATGCAACCAGCATTACCATCATGCAGCATGCCAGAATTCTTCAACACGTTGAAACATTTCGAATCTCTGAATACTCCAGTAGTGTGAAACTCAGACAAAACAAGCAAACAATAACTCCAGAAATATACAGGTCGTTTTCACGTTTCGCTCGATCTACTCCAAACCCACAAAGATTCTTACCAAAACACAGAAACAGCTTTGCATGGGCAAAAATACTGCACAAGACAAACACTTTCGTCAAAAGGTCGACGCATTCTTTCTCACCACCGGACCAGTAATACATTTGCAGGATGCTTTGGATTAGGTCCTTGAACACCAATTCGAGAAAAGACAATTGGAACTCATCTTCGAGGAAACGATGAGCACATTTCTGGTTACATTTGTCAGCAGTGCACATGCAACGCAGATGGTTCATGATATATACACCGTAAAGCATTAGCATTGCCATACAAATCATTGTACCAAATAGGCAACTCACAGAGACAGAACGACAGAACTGTCCGCTGGAATTGACGAGAACTTGTGATTCATGAGAAATTCATAAAACTCACACCAATCACAGAAGGCATCGGCCACATTGAAAACAATCAAAAGAATATAAAAGATAACATTCACCAAACAAGACACCATGTTGATTCCTTGCAAGAGACTGAGTTGAGTATTTCTCGACGTATCATACAGTACAGCGAGTAGCGAATCACAAACACAGTTGAGCAGATTTTAGTAACAGAATCCTTCCACCGCAGGCGAACATGTAATGATGAAAAATACAGTGCAGTTAAGTGAAAGTAAATTTCGACTCAATCGGAACCAATTGCGAAAGGAATACGGATTATATTTCAAATATACAATTCTTAATTCCAGGAAATAGTGTACTTGGAAATTGCGCGACGATATAGGTTTGCTTTGTTGCGCGTTGTGGCGCCCTTCAATTTACCGGCAAAAACACCAGAATAAAAGCCAAATTTCACTCAAACTAAAAAGATGAGCAGAAAACTAATACGCATTCTCATGTAAGGCGACAAAGAACTTTCATTTAAGAAACACTTGTTTTTGGGGGAGCGAGGCGATTATCACGGATTCGTATTTCCATAGTAATAAGATAAGTATGTAAAATTAAACAACACCTGCAACCAAAACGGGTAACGAGTAAATTGTCAGTTGTAACTCAGCGATTGCAAATGATCTTTTGTCTAATGTGCACTGTGCTGCATCCTATTAAGATGAAAAATTTAGAACCTTACAAAATGCCGCTCCATTGTTTCCATTCAAGCTAATCGGGCATCATCTACATTAAGTTCCTTGATACAATCGTATGTCGTCAAAAGGACTTTATATTTATTATCAGGTGCAGTCTGTATGCACGCAGGCTAATAAATACCCGCTCTATTTTTCATCTTACCAGCAGACGAAGCACTAGGTTGCATGTCTGCCGAAATACATCTACATCGAAACACATAATCTACATATTTTTACTGTACAGGTACTTCTTTCTGAACACTGACTCTGCTAAGTTTCGAGCAGTTCTTTTAAGACTGACTATCCAACATTGCCATTCACCATGGTAAGTGTGTTTTCCAAAGCAATATTTAAGTTTGTCACCACGACTAAATCGTTATTTTAAATTTATAATAATTTAAAAAATGAAAAACATATAATGTCTGTACTTTGGTAATCACTGCTAATATAAACCCAGGGTTTATTTTTTTTTTCCAATTTTGTATTTATACATCAGGATCCTCTTCCACCATCCCCTTGTAATATATAGTAATTTCTAGTATAAATATTTGTCATAGCAGTACAGACACAGTAGTTCAGGAAACCTACATCGACAATTGTGTTAGTAATATTTCAAGTAATCATACAAATTTTAAAAAGCAGGAAAGTTTAACAGAATTATCGAAAGAGGTTAGTTCAGTCCGTGGTTCAGTGTTTCCTGGTGAAAATTACATATATGTATTTCTATAACAAGTGACTTTGAACAGTTTTAATGTTCGAAATCATGTTACAAATCGAGTGCAGTTGATGTTGGATCCTCCTCCTTCGTATGGTAGCCAGTTTCCGAAAATTTCAACGACGTGAAGACCAGAAAGATCAGCGACCCAACACATCCAACGGAACTAAGAACGCGCCGATACTTGCCTTGCTTGCCTCGGAAAAACGAAGATGAAAAGCACATCAATAATTTGGTGTGTGCTAGGATACTGCAAAGCGCGAAGGCCTTGGTGAGAGAACTCACGCATTTGACATGCGGATCCGAGTGATAAATTAGCCACACCAAAATACTCTGGATATCATCTTTGAGCCACAGCTCACACACGGCCATGTATGTTTCCACAGTAATAATGATCTCAAGATCGTTCTCAGAACTCTTGGTGGAATTTACATGGTAAATTATATAACCACCGTAGATGGCCAGCATCACCAAACCAATGATGGTCCCGAAAATGCAACTGGTTAGATAGAAGTTACCGGCGACCAAATTACCGTGAGGAACGACGGCAAATGCTTCGTTACTCTTCATCGCGTAATACCCGCGCCAGTCGAAGAAAAGGTCTACGATGTGATAAGCAATTAAGGTGAAGTAAAATACAGCTATTGGGTACCTGAACATCGTAGACATCTCATACACATAAATATTGCCCAAGAGTGCTTAAAAGATGACTCAAAATCGAAAGCAGCCTGTTATACGTTACCATGAGTCAAGGCGGAAATGGACAAACACATAAACCCTTATAAAACGGATCAAATTTCATCGGGTATGCTACGTTCAATCGAATCTAGCTGCCTTTATAGTGCTAAGCTTAGCCAGTGCTCTACTGCAGTCCAATGTTTAGTTTGGAAAGAAAATCTCTCTTTCAAACTATTACTCTATGCTAAATTGTATTCGGAAGATTTATGAAAACTGTTCCTTTTCTTTATATACTTCCAGACACTTTTGCATTCCAAAGGAATTTGTTTTCACTTTCGTTTTGAGTTTGACAGACTACCTGTATTAAAACCATCATACATTCTACACCAACAATACCGTGAGGAATGATGAGAAAACTTGAACTCTTTAGGCCAATTAAAAAAAATATTCTGTTTTTCATCGCCGCCCGCCCCTGGAAAATTGGCCGCACGGAAATTAATTTTTTTTAATATTAAATCGGTAATTGGTCGGAAGACATCGGAAACCGAACATTGGCGGCCATGTTTTGTAAATAGGCATGATTTAGCCAACTATGCCCTTCGTTACTCATGTTTTTTTCGCAACGTCGTGCCAGCAGAGTACTGATCTATCAATATAAAAGAGCTTTGATAGATCTTTGATAGATTGCTGTGACTATTTCGTGCACAAAGGGACCACAAACGAAGTGTATGAATTTCATACTATGAAATGGAAAACAGCCTTTAACCCGCTTTTTTTAATAAAAGCGAAATAGGCTACTTACGCTACTTATAAAAAAAATAAAAAATAAAATAAAAAACCGCCCGCCCGCCCCACTTTTTTCAAAAAAAATGATGAAAAACAGAAATATTTTTTTAATTGGCCTTAGAAATCTTGTTATAAACATGGTAGCCCGGCAAATAACTATAAACAGAGCCATATAATAAAACCATGATTCAAGAAAACATTTTATTAACTAACTAGACTAACTAATCTATTTTCTACAACATGTTACAATGAAATACAACATACTACACGAAATAACAATCAAAAGAAATGTTTAACATTTGACGTAACTTTTATTTATCGTTAACTCTTTTGATTACATCATAGTAGAGACTATTTAATTCATTAAAATCCAATCATATAGTATCCATGGTAAAAATCAAGTCAATCTCCCAAATTACTCCGGCAAGAACATGAGTCGGCCATATATTGTAACTATACGTCATATATTAGGAATACATTTGTCCTGTTTGTCCACACACACACATACACCAAGAAATCTCGATTACGACACCATTATAGGATAGCATTCTCTTTCGTCGAATGCAACCAGCATTACCATCATGCAGCATGCCAAGATTCTTCAACACGTTGAAACATTTCGAATCTCTGAATAGTCCAGTAGTGTGAAACTCAGACAAAACAAGCAAACAATAACTCCAACAATATACAGGTCGTTTTCACGTTTCGCTCGATCTACTCCAAACCCACAAAGATTCTTACCAAAACACAGAAACAGCTTTGCGTGGGCAAAAATACTGCACAAGACAAAAACTTTCGTCAAAAGGTCGACGCATTCTTTCTCACCACCGGACCAGTAATACATTTGCAGGATGCTTTGGATTATGTCCTTGGACACCAATTCGAGAAAAGACCATTGGAACTCATGTTCGAGGAAACGATGAGCACATTTCTGGTTACATTTGTCAGCAGTGCACATACAACGGAGATGGTTCATGATATATTTACCGTAAAGCATTAGCATTGCTATACAAATCATTGTACCAGATATGCAACTCACGAGTAACAAACATTTGGCGACAAAACTGTCAGCCGTAATTGACGAGAACTTGTGTTTCATGAGAAATTCACAGTAACACTCACACCAATCACAGAAGGCATCGGCCACATTGAAAACAATCAAAAGAATATAAAAGATAACATTCACCAAACAAGACACCATGTTGATTCCTTGCAAGAGACTGAGTTGAGTATTTCTCGACGTATCATACAGTACAGCGAGTAGCGAATCACAAACACAGTTGAGCAGATTTTAGTAACAGAATCCTTCCACCGCAGGCCAACATGTAATGATGAAAAATACAGTGCAGTTAAGTGAAAGTAAATTTCGACCCAATCGGAACCAATTGCGAAAGGAATACGGATTATATTTCAAATATACAATTCTTAATTCCAGGAAATAGTGTACTTGGAAATTGCGCGACGTTTGAGGAGTTTCCCTATAGGTTTGCTTTGTCGCGCGTTGTGGCGCCCTTCAATTTACCAAAAACACGAAAATCAAAGCCAAATTTCTCTCAAACTAAAAAGATTAGAAGAAAACTAATACCCATTCTCATGTATAAGGCGACAAAGAACTTTCATTTAAGGAACACTTGTTTTGGGGGGAGCGAGGCGATTATCACGGATTCGTATTTCCATAGTAATAAGATAAGTATGTAAAATTAAACAACACCTGCAACCAAAACGGGTAACGAGTAAATTGTCAGTTGTAACTCAGCGATTGCAAATGATCTTTTGTCTAATGTGCACTGTGCTGCATCCTATTAAGATGAAAAATTTAGAACCTTACAAAATGCCGCTCCATTGTTTCCATTCAAGCTAATCGGGCATCATCTACATTAAGTTCCTTGATACAATCGTATGTCGTCAAAAGGACTTTATATTTATTATCAGGTGTCTGCACGTATTACCAGCAGACGAAGCACTAAGTTGTCTGCCGAAATACATTGTCCATAGTCTACATATTTTTACTGTACTTCTTTCTGAACACTGACTCTGCTAAGTTTCGAGCAGTTCTTTTAAGACTGACTATCCAACATTGCCATTCACCATGGTAAGTGTGTTTTCCAAAGCAATATTTAAGTTTGTCACCACGACTAAATCGTTATTTTAAATTTATAATAATTAAAAAAATGAAAAACATATAATGTCTGTACTTTGGTTATCACTGCTAATATAAACCCAGGGTTTATTTTTCCAATTTTATATTTATACATCAGGCATCCTCTTCCACCATCCCCTTGTAATATATAGTAATTTCTAGTATAAATATTTGTCATAGCAGTACAGACGACAATTGTATTAGTAATATTTCAAGTAATCATACAAATTTTAAAAAGCAGGAAAGTTTAACAGAATTATCGAAAGAGGTTAGTTCAGTCCGTGGTTCAGTGTTTCCTGGTGAAAATTACATATATGTATTTCTATAACAAGTGACTTTAAACAGTTTTAATGTTCGAAATCATGTTACATATCGAGTGCAGTTGATGTTGGATCCTCCTCCTTCGTATGGTAGCCAGTTTCGTATTTCCGAAAATTTCAACGACGTGAAGACCAGAAAGATCAGTGACCCAACACATCCAACGGAACTAAGAACGCGCCGATACTTGCCTTGCTTGCCTCGGAAAAACGAAGATGAAAAGCACATCAATAATTTGGTGTGTGCTAGGATACTGCAAAGCGCGAAGGCCTTGGTGAGAGAACTCACGCATTTGACATGCGGATCCGAGTGATAAATTAGCCCCACCAAAATACTCTGGATATCATCTTTGAGCCACAGCTCACACACGGCGATGTATGTTTCCATAGTAATAATGATCTCAAGATCGTTCTCAGAACTCATGGTGGAATTTACATGGTAAATTATATAATCACCATAGATGGCCAGCATCACCAAACCAATGATGGTTCCCAAAATGCAACTGGTTAGATTAGATAGAAGTTACCGGCGACCAAATTACCGTGAGGAACGACGGCAAATGCTTCGTTACTCTTCATCGCGTAATACCCACGCCAGTCGAAGTAAACGTCTACGACGTGATATTAAGGTGAAGTAAAATACAGCTATTGGGTACCTGAACATCGTAGACATCTCGTACACATAAATATTGCCCAAGAGTGCTTAAAAGATCAAGATGACTCAAAATCGAAAACAGCCTGTTATACGTTACCACGAGTCATGGCGGAAATGGACAAACCCATAAACCCTTATAAAACGGATCAGATTTCATCGGGTACGTTCACTTGAATCTAGCTGCCGTTATAGTGCTAAGCCAGTGCTCTACTGCAGTCCAATGTTTAGTTTGGAAAGAAAATCTCTCTTTCAAACTTTTACTCTATGCTAAATTGTATTCAAGATTGATGAAAACTGTTCCTTTTTCTTTATTTACTTCCGACACTTTTGCATTCCAAAGGAATTTGTTTTCACGTTCGTTTTGAGTTTGACAGATTATTAAGACCATCATACATTCTACACCAACAATACCGTGAGGAATGATGAGAAAACTTGAACTCTTTAGAAATCTTGTTTATATAAACATGGTAGCCCAGCAAATAACTATAGACACAGCCATATAATAAAACCATAATTCAAGAAAACATTTTATTAACTAACTAGACTACTAATCTATTTGCTACAACATGTTACAATGAAATACAACATACTACACGAAATAACAATCAAAAGAAATGTTTAACATTTGACGTAACTTTGATTTATCGTTAACTCTTTTGATTACATCATAGTAGAGACTATTTAATTCATTAAAATCCAATCATATAGTATCCACGGTCAAATCAAGTCAATCTCCCAAATTACTCCGGCAAGAACATGAGTCGGCAATAATAATATTGTAACTATACGTCATATATTAGGAATACATTTGTCCTGTTTGTCCACACACATACATACACCAAGAAATCTCGATTACGACACCATTATAGGATAGCATTCTCTTTCGTCGAATGCAACCAGCATTACCATCATGCAGCATGCCAGAATTCTTCAACACGTTGAAACATTTCGAATCTCTGAATAGTCCAGCAGTGTGAAACTCAGACAAAACAAGCAAACAATAACTCCAGAAATATACAGGCCGTTTTCACGTTTCGCTCGATCTACTCCAAACCCACAAAGATTCTTACCAAAACACAGAAACAGCTTTGCGTGGGCAAAAATACTGAACAAGACAAAAACTTTCGTCAAAAGGTCGACGCATTCTTTCTCACCAGCGGACCAGTAACACAGTTGCAGGATGCTTTGGATTAGGTCCTTGAACACCAATTCGAGAAAAGACAATTGGAACTCATCTTCGAGGAAACGATGAGCACATTTCTGGTTACATTTGTCAGCAGTGCACATGCAACGGAGATGGTTCATGATATATACACCGTAAAGCATTAACATTGCCATACAAATCATTGTACCAAATAGGCAACTCACGAGTAACAAACATTTAGCGACAGAACTGTCCGCTGGAATTGACGAGAACTTGTGATTCATGAGAAATTCATAAAACTCACACCAATCACAGAAGGCATCGGCCACATTGAAAACAATCAAAAGAATATAAAAGATAACATTCACCAAACAAGACACCATGTTGATTCCTTGCAAGAGACTGAGTTGAGTATTTCTCGACGTATCATACAGTACAGCGAGTAGCGAATCACAAACACAGTTGAGCAGATTTTAGTAACAGAATCCTTCCACCGCAGGCCAACATGTAATGATGAAAAATACAGTGCAGTTAAGTGAAAGTAAATTTCGACCCAATCGGAACCAATTGCGAAAGGAATACGGATTATATTTCAAATATACAATTCTTAATTCCAGGAAATAGTGTACTTGGAAATTGCGCGACGTTTGAGGAGTTTCCCTATAGGTTTGCTTTGTCGCGCGTTGTGGCGCCCTTCAATTTACCAAAAACACGAGAATCAAAGCCAAATTTCTCTCAAACTAAAAAGATTAGAAGAAAACTAATACCCATTCTCATGTATAAGGCGACAAAGAACTTTCATTTAAGGAACACTTGTTTTTGGGGGAGCGAGGCGATTATCACGGATTCGTATTTCCATAGTATTTAAAGATAAGTATGTAAAATTAAACAACACCTGCAACCAAAACGGGTAACGAGTAAATTGTCAGTTGTAACTCAGCGATTGCAAATGATCTTTTGTCTAATGTGCACTGTGCTGCATCCTATTAAGATGAAAAATTTAGAACCTTACAAAATGCCTCTCCATTGTTTCCATTCAAGCTAATCGGGCATCATCTACATTAAGTTCCTTGATACAATCGTATGTCGTCAAAAGGACTTTATATTTATTATCAGGTGCAGTCTGTATGCACGCAGGCTAATAAATACCCGCTCTATTTTTCATCTTACCAGCAGACGAAGCACTAAGTTGTCTGCCGAAATACATTGTCCATAGTCTACATATTTTTACTGTACTTCTTTCTGAACACTGACTCTGCTAAGTTTCGAGCAGTTCTTTTAAGAACTATCCAACATTGCCATTCACTATGATAAGTGTGTTTTCCAAAGCAATATTTAAGTTTGTCAGCACGACTAAATCGAGGGGGGGGGGGGGGGAGGGGGCGATTGGCAACTTCCAGTTTTAGGGTTAAAAACGCCACAATACAGACACCAAAAAATCTCGATTACAACGTATGGTATGGCGTGCCAAGATGGACAATATTAGTTAGCACAAATATATTTAATACAAACTTCAGAAATATAAATATAATACCAATTTAGCAGATTTAAACCATTTAAGGTCGTATAACGTCTGTGGGAATTTAACATATATGTAATCTATGGATTTTCCTGAGAAAAATTGTAATATATCTTATCAGACGCAACCTCGTACCCAGGGCATTTTGCCTCCACGGCGGAAGGTCGGCGAAAATGGCCGGGGGATCGGCTGGCCCATTCTATAATGCGATTCGCTTGTCATAAAACTCAATTAATTCAGCCGAGTATAATTTATTCATCTAAATCTGAATGCTGTCTTCAGATTTTACAGCAAATTAGAAGTGATAGCTTTCGCTAAATTGGATATATGCTTCTTCATACCTTTTGTAAGAGATAACCATGGATGTATGGTGGATTATCAAGCTTGTTAGCTGCTTTTATGCCTACGAATGCTGACATGAACAACTCTGAAGAGCATGGAATATTTCTCAATTATTCAGGTCAACAAAGTAGACAAAGGCCATAGACCACAAAAATTATCTAAACAACCAGAAATTCTGGGTGTCATGTGACCAGCCGATCCCAGGGCCATTTTCGCAGACCTTCCACCGTGGAGGCAAAATGCCCTGGGAACGAGGTTGTATCAGACGAAAATTTCATCTTCATAGGCACGTTGGTCCAACATACAAAATTACAAATGCATCACAACACGGAATGCTGCGATCCATTGTGGGATTACAAGATCACACAGACAATTCTAACAAATCTAGCTCCAAAAGGACATCAAGTATTGTAGCCAAAGAAGAACAAAGTGAAAACTTTTAAAACACCACTGGTTCTTGATTACCTCGCTGAGTATACAAGCTATATGAATGCAGTTAGGATATATAATACGGAATATTGTGATATCTAATACTATTATCATAGGTGGCGCGAACGGAGGGTGGGGGTGGAAGGGGGTATTCCCCCAAGTTTTGGCAAGAAGTTCTCTTTTTAGAGTATGGAATGAATGCAGTTATGAGTCTATTGTAATACGTCATCGCTAACAAAAATCGTCCAAGATCCACAACATAAATTACGCCAAAATTCAAGATTTTCGTACGAAAATGACGACCAGGGTCCAGTCTTTCAGAAACTAAGCGTACATCTTCACATAACGCATGCCTAACGATCAGAAGCCACTATACTTTTCAATCGCTGGCTCCGCGCATAGTAATAGCGTAGAGTCTGGCTGCTATTAATAGCTCAAAAAGCGGACAAACAAACCGAATTTGACTCACAAATGATTGCAAATGAGCTATTTCTTTTGTTATGGCCGCAAGAATTATGGGTAAAAGCGCGGGACAAACATCGGTACTGACGTCATCTCGACGGAGCGCTATTCATAGTAGAAATTAGGATGCGTCGCGCAAATTTATCGCCGAAGATCCACAAAATGTTTTGCAATATATTAACAACACCTAAATAAACCTGAGATAATAATAAGTCAAGGAAGCCAAAACTATGCGTAGATCTAGGAAAAGCTAAAAGTAAATTCCAGTTTTACTCTTCAAAATCCTTATAATTCGCGCAGTTTGCGTGATTTACACAACGGGGGTCTGATACCTAATATTTTGCTGACCAGATGTCACAGCATTTGTGACGCGATATGTCGACAAAAAAGCAATATGTCGACAATAACCTTTCATGTACTGATGTACAGATGGCCCCTTTTGTAATCGTGCATATTTTAGAAATGGCTTGGTGCCATCTCCTCGTAAAAATTATTCTCAGAAATTGCCGGAAAAAATTCTAATGTGCTTTTTTAAACAACCATTGCCACACAAAGTGACTCCGTAGATCGTACCCCCCCCCCCCCCCCCCCCCCCCCCCCCCCCCCGTAAGTTGATAAAGCTCGCACCGCCTAATCCGTTTTGTTACCTAGAAGTAGAGATGAGTTTATCTAACACTCTGTTTATCTTTCGTTTGACGATTGACTTGCAAACTTCTAGATATTTCAAACTCTAGCACACTAAGATCAAGCGCAGGCAAACTAACTTTCTAACTTAGTTTTTTCTTATTAGTCATCAGAATTTCAGAAATGTCTGGAAAATTTAAAGTCCAAAATCAAAGAGATAAAAGGAAGCATTTCAAACGAAACACCATTAATGCAGGAACAACACTTGATACTTCATATGGTTCATTATAAACAATACAAAACTTGTCGTTGGTAATAAGATAAAACGTGAATTACAAAAAGGAATAATGTATACCTAAATATGTAGAAAACGTTGAAATTGTAATAGTAACCTATAAATAAGGTAGTTCTTGCATGCAAGGTTTGTAATCTATAGTTTCCAACACAGCTAACCAAGCTTCGTACTCAGATATAAACATAAAAAAACTAAAGGTGAATTAATAATAGAGCAATAAATTCCTGCAACTTCCTCGCAATGTTGCACTTTGTATAAACAATGGCATATCAACATAAAGCTGTTCAATGTCGGTCTGTACCATCAAACCAATTCTTTCACATCTTTCGTTAAGGTAACGGTGCTGTTTCACACGTTGAAGCATGTCGCTCTATTTCGACAAAGTACAGCGATGTAAAAACCAAGAAAATAAACGAACCGACGCAACCGAAGAAGCAAAACGCGCACTTGACGCCAGAATCGCAATTCTCGCCCGACCCAAGCCCACAAAGCTTCGTGGCGAAGCACACAAACAGCTTCAACTGGGCAACGGTACTACAAATGACGTACACCTTCGTCAAAGTGCTTACACACTCTTTGTCGTCACCGGATTCATAGATGAGAAACATCAAAATGCTCTGAATGTCGTCTTTACACAGCAGCTCGCCAACGGAGACGACCAACTCCAACATGAGAAACCGACGGTCGCAATCCTTCCTGCACTCGGCGGACCTACACATGCAGCTCACGTGGAACGTGATGTAGAAGCCATAAGCGACCAACATCGCCAAACTGAATAGGGTGCCCGAAATACAACTGGCCAGATAGAAACCGTCGCCAATGGAGCTGCCGTTCGGAATGGCGGAGAACGCATCTTTGTCGTTTAACACGGCGTATCCGCTCCAGTCGAAATAGATATCGGCGACATGATACGCCATTAAACCAAAATAAAACACAGACTTCGCGAAACAGCAGAGCATAAACATGATTGTTGCGAGGTAAAGCTGTGAAGCAGACTAAATGACTCCGAGGACTTCTTGACGAGCGTGTAATGAATATAAATAAGACGCAATATTAGTTAATGCTTAAGTAATCAACTAGCTTGAAGGGGAAATTCCGCATGGGACGAGAAATTCAAACCGAAAGTGAAAGTTGCTGCAAACAGCTCGCTACAATATAAGAACAAAAATTTGCCCGCTTCAAAAGAGCAAGTAAGATAAACAGAGGAATCAAAGAAACGACTCACGGAGCCGTTTTGCTGTCAATGTACAGAAGAAACGAAATTAACAACACGTGCCTGGAACATGCTAGAAGGAAACGGGGAAAACCCGTACCTAATCCGAAATACCGTATAGTATAGTTAATACTTCAAATAGTCAATATTACAGAATTTTCCGGTGAGACGCTCTAACCATTAAGCTACCGAAACTCAGATGGGAGCGAAGGTTACAATGTCAATATGTATTGGTTCGATTGATTCGGCAGTCACTATATATCAAATATCAATGTTTGCATGGTGTTTGCATGTATTAATTCATGTATTAATTCACCATGGTTAGTACGTTTTACAAAGCGATATTTAAATTGGTCACCACGACAAAGTCACAATTTTAGTATTAATATTTGTATGCTGTTATACATTACGTACTGCAGTACATAAGTAAGGTACAAATAAAGGAAGGAAGGACCGGGAGACTATAGGAAGGAAGGACCGGCTGAATTGCAAAGGACGCAGATCACGGGGTCGTGCTAAGATCTTAAGTATTGATTTTACAGAGGGGGGACCGAGAAAAACCCTCGAAGCGTAGGAGAAACCCAACAACAACTCTTCTCACATGAGTCTAAAGCTCGGAAGACAATACACGAGTATACCCAGACGGTCACCAATCCAAGTACTAACCCTGTCCAACAGCGCTTAACTTCAAACCTTCACACGTGATATAAAGGCGTGGTGTTGCGTAGGCAGTGTAGAAATACAAATCGAAACTCTAAAAGGTTGGTGTACTGCCGAACTAGTGTGTAGGTGATCTAACGTTTCGAGCGAAGGCCCTTCGTCAGAGAGTGAAACGTAAAAAGTCAATGATCGGCGCAATGACTGTAATACTTGGCGACAAGCGTGCCGATGCCACTTATTCTACGCAGGTATGTCCAATTCACAACACCATGACAATCAACGTTTAATATATTGTGATTCTAGTAATCAAGTGCAACTCTTTTTTCAAGAACAGAATTTTCATATGAGCAGGGTCAACCCAGCTGATAACCGGAATAACTGACAGCTGGGGCATCATTTTCATCTTATTATACCCCATTACATCTGCCGGTATTGCACCATCATCTCGTGACCATGAACTTCCGGTATCTTAGTCGGTGAGACCGCAGGTCTAAAAAGCTAGCGTTCGCGGATTCGATTGCCATTCGCTGCAGGGAACTAGGGAAGACCTTGGAGTTGCATTTTCACAACAGGTCCCTGTTGCCGGGTCTTCAAAATATAACTTCCAGCATTCGGAAATTTTCCTCAGCCCATTAACTATCTATCATCTTAATGCCAAATATAAGGAATCGGTCATTATTTGTGGTCGGGTTTTACCCAACCCAAGAAGAAAAAAAGTTAGATAAAGCCCAATTCCCAGTACATCATCGATACAAGTTTTAATAACAAACTCAAATAGATATACAGACAGATCCTACTGTAACTTTCAGATTATTATCTCCCTATATATAGCATGAATCCAAGGAAAACAAGGAGAGGAATACAACAATGATGTCTAATGCCCCAACCCTGGCCATAAATAATGACCGGTCATTAAAGGAGATATTACACGGTGGCGAGAATATATGAATTTTATCTTCGAGTGGCAAGAACAATATCTCACGAGTGGATCTCAGTGAACGAGTGAGATATTGTTACGTGTCTATTATATTACGAGAACGTGCATACCCTTCGTAAAAACGGTTTATGTATTTAGAAATAGTCGTTATCTCGATCAATATGTAACCGTTTTCAATTCTGAAAACAGATTTGGGATTAGCAAGTCTATATATATATATATATATATATATATATATATATATATATATATATATATATATATATATATTATATATATATATATATATATATATATATATATATATATACATATATATATACATATACATATACATATACATATACATATATATATATATATATATAATATATATATATATATATATATATATATATATATATATATATATATATATATATATATATATATATATATATATATATATATTATATATATATATATATATATATATATATATATATATATATATATATATATATATATATATATATATATATATATATATATATATATATATATATATATATATTATATATATACGCCGTGTATTTGTAGATCACAAATTGAATTACCGAGTCTAAATGCATGATTCGTGCCTGTTATATTACGTAACGTGTATACCCTTCGTAAAAAACCCGCTGCTTATGTACTTATAAATTAATCGACCATGTTTGCGCCGTTTATCTCCCCAACGAATATTGGCCGATTAAAACGGAATACGGGCAAGGGCGTACTCGGAACTTACCGGTTGGTCTTAGCCAATCATGTGTACGAGATATTTGGCCCGAGAATTGGACACTTAAATATATATAAATATATATATATATATAAACCTAATCATTTATTCATAAGCAAAACACAAAGGATAATCACTACCCGTGTCGGGTCTATATAGTATATATCTGATATATAGACCCGCTATATATATATACATATACACGCTATATAGTCGTGAAAATCGATCCATGCCACGGCGAGATTATCACTCGCTCGCAAGAGAATAATATTTAATTCTTATATTGCGCAGTTTTCATATTAATAAATGCACATTATACAAACTAATCATCCTTATACAGTAGTTATATACAGCCGGTGGCTGAATTGCGAAGGACGCAGACCAAACGGGGCTGAGTTGAAGGCATATTAAAGGCCCTCTATGGCTCTACTGTATATACCACCCATGCCTGACCACGGAGCACAGCTAAGATCTTAAGTGCAGGTGTTTCACTTTACGTTTCACTCTCTGACGAAGGGCCTTCACTCGAAACGTTAGACAACTTACACGCTATTTCGGCAGTGCACCAACCTTTTTAGATATTTGATTTGTATTTCTACACTGCCTACGCAGCACAGCACGTTTTTGACTCATTAAGATCTTAAGTGTTGATTTTAAAGAGAAGGGAAACCGGTAAACCCCGGAGAAAAACTCTCGAAGCATAGGAAAGAACCAACAACAACAACAACTCTACTCACACGAGTCTGAATCTCGGAAGTCAACACTGGTATACTGTACTCAGACGGTCATCCATCTATAAAGTACTAACCCCGCCAACAGGGCTTAACTTCAAACCTCAGCGGTCGTACTTCATTATAGAAAATCACGCTTTCTAAGTGACTAACGAGCGTGCATTCTAATCTTGAAAGTCATAGGTGACCTGTGTTTTGCAGGCAAAAGAAATCAAAATTTGTTTGGAACTTTACCCTTTTTGAATAAATTATGACAAAGCGTATCAGTATCTTCATCTGAAATCCTCCTTTCCTGGTGGTCACAGAGCATTCACGTAGCTATTACGTAAGCTATTCAACAATGTTCTTAAGAAAGTTCGTTTAATGATTTATATACAATCACAATGTTGTTGACATGAAGGTTCGGCGTTATTACGATAAAAGGGGCTGTGTAATGTGTTACGCTATCGGTATTTAGCATTCTGATACAAACAAAATTCTCTCGAAATCGCAGAAAACATCACAATAACAGTTTTAAAAGCTAGAAAAACATAAAAGAGCTAGTAGAAACCTGGCCAGGCCCACATGCGTCTTTTTCATGGCAAACGGGGTTTAATCCAAAACTACAGCCAATATCAGAGAATACAAAGAATAGATACAACATGTCAATAATGGCTTGCCAACACAAGTGATTAACACGGAAAATTGAAAGACAAAGTTTTCAGCTTTTACTTTCAAAACTAACAAAAGTCAAAAGGCGGGAAAAATCACGTTACCTGTCGACATGTCACTCGCGAGAATGACATACGAGTAAACGTTTAATTTACGTTAGTTATATTTAATCCCTATATATAGAGTCATCGTTTTTGTCTAGCAAGGGCCGACAAAAACACTGGCTTCTCGCATAATCCCCTTAGATTTTTTCTTTGTCTCACCTCCCACTTATCAGCATTCCTTTGCATGGCCTGTTTACTGATTGACGTTAAATATAACAAATGTCTTTCCTACTTTTAGATCTCATTAAATATTTGTTATTGTTTTACCCGATTGGCTTATTTTTACCACACGATTATTTTACATAGACTAGGAGTTCTTATCAGAAGTGACTGCTGCCGTTGGCGCAGTGTTCAGGATCAGACCTTCCAGCAGAATAATGCGAGAAATTTTCTTAGCATGAGAATCAAATAAATAGAATGTAGAATCTAAACCACGTATCAAGGCGATCATATAGCCTTGTAATATTAAAATAACATACGGTAATCATATTGCTCGTTTGTAATTTGTTTTAAATTCAATATGACCATTTAAACACCATACTCTAATTCGACTTCGAACAACATTTACTCGGTGCTGAAACAAGCAAGCCTCGCGAAGTTATAAATTTTCCATTCAAGAGATACTTTTGCCAAATCGAACTTCACGTTTGCAATATTCGCTGAATTGAACGACTTATATCTGGCGGTCGAGCGGTCATATTTCAAATCAAACAAACGAACGGGAATCCCTTCTAATATTAAAACAAGAAAATATTTCACTTTCATTCTCTCAGGACCTGCAGAATTTAACATCTTGGTTTAGGGAAAATCGATTGGTACCAAATGTGATGAAGACCAAATCTATGCTTTTCACGTCACAAAGGCATAAAGATAGCTACAAGATTATTTGAAGGAGCATCGAGTTTTAATGAACTTCCTAAGGAAATAAGGACTGAAAATAATTTATCAATATTTAGTAAGTTAGCTAAACATTTCTGCTTTTATAAGAAATAATATTTTTATTAACTCTTATGATTCCTATTCTATGTAATTTTAGTTTTAACTATTTTAGGTCTCTTGTAATTTAGTTAGAAAAAATGCAGGGCCCTTAAGGATACCAGCCTTTGAAGCCACCCTGCTTCAATAAAGTTTTTACCTTACCTAATTACCTTACCTTATAGCCACGGCGGTAACCAAGCAACCACACGCCACTTATCGCAACTTATCTTACGACATTTCTAGGAAAACATGAATACGTGTTCCGAGATCCATTTATGAAAAAAATTACGAAAAATTACAAGAATGTTTTTTCAAAAAACTCAATGAGCTGTAGCCTGTATGGTTTCTAAGATTCCCAATCGCTCCTGGAAAACAATTTCCCTTAAATGTAATCAGGCACGTGACTCAGCAAAACTGCTTTCATGTTGTTTCTAGTTGTATCTGTATTTGTATACTGTGATTATCTGTAACTATATGTATAAGGTGTGTATTGTTTAGTTTACACGTATAAGTAGCGACCCCAGAAACAGCACTTTGTCGAGATGACGTCAGTACCTGCATATTTGTCCGCATTTACCCATAATTATTGCGGCCATAACAAAATAAATTAGCTCATTTATAATCATTTGTGAGTCAAATTTGGTTTTCGCATTTTGAGATATTAATAGCAACAATGGCTATTGGCCAAAGCTGCCGTGGTCACCCTGCCATCGTCTTGTATATGTTATTGTATAAATATTTGTTTTCTAGTCTAGATGAGGCAAAGCTTATAAAAATAAAAAATAAATAAAAAAATAAGCCTTCCTGAGATTGAATAACCCCTTCCTCTACTGCCCCCAAGAAGGCTCTAATTAGCACTTAAATCAACAACAGTGCTGTGTATATTTAATACCGCTACACTTTTTTGCACGACTTTACCATTCTCCGCATTTGTTCAACGGTTTTAAGATAGACCGTTCCTCACAGATGTTTTATTTTGGCTGTTTGGCCTGGGTTATTGAATCTGATGGTTACTGCTTCTCTCAAAATGCAGAAAATTTCGTTTCAGAACCTTTGTTTCAGAACAAAATATTTTCGGGAGCATGATCTCCGGGACCCCTTAGATGTTTCTCGCACCTTCGTCGCTCTCTCCTGGCCAACCCACTTATTAAATGCTTCCTACACGCCGGAGAAATGTGGATATTTTTGGTGACTGAAGAGGTCACCTGTCTGAGTGTTGTGTCTTGCTGAACCTCCAAGTGTTAAACCATAGTCATGCTGATACAGTCATGCTGATAAAGATTTAAACAAGATTTAATTCCCAGAAATCTCGGTGTTTCTTGGTGACAAAGCTGAGGGAAACATCGAGCTTCAAGGCAGACCTGGACTGGCCTATATGTGCCATTGTCTTAGGACGCATCTACTGTGCTCCCTCTTCCCCTTGGTTCCCTATATATATATATATATATATATATATATATATATATATATATATATATATATATATATATATATATATAAACAGTTGAAATATGATCGAACACAAGTATAAGTTATAACTTATAGGCAAAATTATTTCATTTCGACAATAAGAAGATTCGAATAGCCACTCTTGTTTTTAAATAAATAACATTTTATTTAACACACAAACGTTTTCGCTGTTCTTAGCTCTTCAGGTGTGAGGTAATTCTCACAGACGAAATACGAGGGAATTTTTTCTGTCGTTTTTTATTACAGAATATTATTTTAGGTTAATAAGTGTTCTCATTTGCAAAATAAGTTAACAATGGACATTTTATCGCAATTCAAACACCAAACACACCTAAACTTTGTCCGCCGATTTTCTCAAAACATGTTCCTAACGAGCCCGCGATTTTAAAAGAATCTATGACGTCAAAGACATCAAAGTAATGATATAAATGTCAAAGTAATGATTTTTGTGACATCAGATTAGTCATCATTAGACATCAGAGTTGTTATCATTTCGGATACAGTATTCCGCTGCTACAGAAATTTCATCTAATTCAAACGTTGATCATGATGGTATACTTCAACGCTATGCTAGAAATTTTAAAATTTTCACTCAAATGATCCTCTCAACCAGTTTGTCACATGGAAAGCAGAAAAGAAAGCCAACTGTTTGGGACAATGTCACATGATTAGCATTTTAAAAAGATAAACCTGTATAAAGTATCAAAGGAATGATCAAACCAAAGAAATATTTCAACTATTTGCCTTATATCATGTAATATATAAATAATATAGAATTTGAGGTTATAGGCTCATGTCAGTGATTTTTTAACTGCACCACCCCAATGTAAGGACAGTGAACAGTCATTTAGTGATTTATGAATCAAACTTTAGAAGATTGATATTTTGGCAGTACACCAACCTTTTAAACCTTTTTATAAGAATTCTAATATATGACCTAACAACAGTACAATACACTATATTAATAGAATAAGTTATATAGTAAAATGTACTGTTAAAGTACAAAAAGTATTACAAAAGTATCGGAAAAAGTTGTCATTTGTCAGAAGAAAAAAAAGTGTCGCCAATTGACATTATTGGAGGTTGCTGCCACGCCCATATGTTGAGGTAACCGTGGCAACCCTGCAGCCACAGCCCGACTCCCAGCACCTGTCACACTGTCTAAGCAGAGGAAAATTACACTTTGGGGCTGTTTACATGAATGCGGATTGAGTTTCAATCCAGATTGAACGTGAGTTCAATCCGTGTTTATATAGGAATTGTATCTTGCCTACTCCGAGGTGAGGGAGGGTGTGTCAAGCGTGCGCAAACCAGTCAAGCTCACTTAGCTCAGACCATACTGACAAGACTGAACAAGCCACAAACTGCGTGCACCATGTCAAGCTCCGACTCCACTAACACTAGACTGCACATAAACCATACATCACGCACCTCATTGTTTCAAGTACTGCTGACCAATATTGTCTCCTTTTTTACCTAGCCTAAATTACATTTAGCCACATGAAATTGGAAATTAAACTATTAATAAACAAGTAGAAAGATTGCAGTATTTCATGCATGTACAGTATACTACACTGTCAAAGCCTGATTCATTGCAATGGATGTTATACTGAGTGCGTGAAAGCCTGAAACAAATGTTGTCTGCACACATATACTGTAACAGGCAACAGTTCCCATGTGCATACTGCATACCTGTACCTATCACCTATCATGTGACCATGAATCAACCAATGAGCCATGAGCCACATGTGTACAGGGAATGATTGGATTTGGATACAGCACACTGCCAGAACTGTCACAGGTATATACAATGTGTTTGCAGCAGGCTTGCAACATTAGTTCATCAATACGTTTTAACCTGTTTTAACCTTGAAACTACTGTATGCACTAACCAGCCCACCATGCAAACATGCTAATATAATGAACTGTTTAAACAAAAGAAAAAGGATTGATGTAATATAGTTATGATAGTTTTATGTCCAACCAAATTTAAGTTACATATGTCTGACCAAAACGAAGAACTTGGTCAAACATCTGTCCTGTCAAGAAAAAATATTTATTTGCAGCCCTGTTAAAGGTTATGTATTGTAAGGTAGTATGTACAGTACAAGCACTGTTGACAGCTTTTATGAAGCCATTACAAAGCTCTGGTTGTACCCTAATTATTCTAATTATTAACCAGGTACAGGTAGCTCACATTTCAAAGGTATGAACTATCTACAAGTGTCAGGTATGATTTCACATTGGCATTAAACAGGCTGATGTCTTATACACTGTACTTTTACAAAATTATTACAAGGAGCATTTGTTAGCAAATGTTCCAATATTCTCATGATAAAATCCACTACATGAATTTAATGTTTAATAAATCTTTGCCAACCAACATAAAATAAAATATTAATAAAAAATCCAGAAAAAAGCAACAAAAAATGGAGAGCTGGATTGGCAGGGCGAAACTTAACTGCCTTTGTGTGCCTTTATACAACAATAGCTGATAAGTCAAACTGCTAAGAATAAACTACTAAGTCAAACTAGGTGATTTTTAATAACCTTATTGGGCAACAAGTTCCATTTATTAATAATATCTATTGAAAAATGAGTATTTAAAATAATTAGTGACCTGTACAATGTAGCCAAAGGTGTTAAAGCTTAAAACAACAAATAATCACAGTACTTAAAGTGAGCAGAGAAAACTGCAAATTCACATGATTATGCTGAAAACATTAACAAATGGAGGAGGTACAATACTGACTTTGTTACATTGATGAAATGATTGTGGGCCGTTAAGGCGAAAGCAATTATACTGTACATGTAATTATAATAATTATTTTAATTGGAATGTGTCTGAAATGTACATTCTAACTTGGATAGTGTACTACAGACCCAAACAATGAGTCCAACACAGTAATATCATAACAAAACAGACCTTCTAGAATTCTATTCTGACTAAAAGGAGACAATTTTAGCAGAGTGGTATGTCTAGACCACAAAGGATTAACAAGTTGAACTATTTTCACACCTTAGAGGATTATTTTTCTAGTCTACTGTACACTTAATTGTCATGAGTTATTTTATGAAGAAAATGAGGGAATAGGAATTTATATGTTGCCATGACACCAAATCTTTACTCCAGGGTGTTGAGGTGTATTAAGTGCTAACATGATGTTTATGGCAGCTGTTTATAAACTATTGCTGACTCAAACTAACTAAAAAGAAAATCACAACTGGGAAAGACTACAAGGGGTATTAACAATTCGACATACAGTAGAATAGGTTTTCTTTTGAAATTATCAATAATTCATGACATGTCACTTAAAAGTTAAGAAAATCTGCTAAAAGCATTGACATTATTGACAAATAACAAATATACACACCCAAAGATTACGCCATTAAAACACTCCTTAGAGAATCACTGTATAAGTAAGAAATAGCATGTTAAAAAATCGGAATTTAAAATTTTAAAAACCGTAGCTAAGGACATCCCCCACACACAAGAAGTAGCCACTTAACATGCTATTTAAAAAGCAATAAGAATGGCCAATGGATTTAATACAACAACACAAGATCAGACAAGATAATACGAGAAAGAAATGCCCAGGAAACATAACATATTGCCTGCAAGAAGCATTGACATATGACCCTATGCATAGTATATAGTTTGCTGTTGATTAACATATTATAATTCATAATCCTTTCAACTTTGTTTAGACATTTCTAAAATAAACAACAAATGTTTGGAAAGAGGTCAGGAAACTAATAGCAGTTCTTTTAAGGTGTCCTACTGTGTTAGCTTCAGTAGCAATATAGGTGGAGGCTAATGAGTGATATGAAAAGAAAAACAAATAAAGAGTGGGGGAGAATTTGTAGTTAGACAATTAGTTAGGCAATCAAGCTGTGTCAATACAATGAGAGACAATTAAGTGATGATATTTTCCTGGCTATAGAGAATATACGGACTACGGTACTGTGCTATACTGCCATAAACAACAAAATATGAAAGTCTTCAACATTACCCTACAGTACATGTAAGGGTATATCGAAAGATTTCATTATTGGCTAATCTCCAGTCACAACAGAAATGTAAACAGAAATGCCAGGAGGAAAGATGGTATAAATTTTCCAGACTGTGGAGAGTACCAATTATACACAAAACGGTGGAAGTCTTGTACGTTACTAGTTAAACATTATTCATATCTATCCCCAATGGTTTAAACATCAGTGAGATCTACAGCAATCTACAGCCCTAACAAATGCAAAAGAGCTCTCTATTCCAGGTCCCCTGGGGTTTAACATATCGCAACTTCCGCTAAGCCAAAGAATAACAACACAGCGGATTAGCTCGTGCGTTTGTATAGCTATAGGGTGAGCACAGATCGTGATATAACACACACACACACACACACACACTGAACTATTTCAAAATACGTCACATATTTCCGAATTTCATGATAACATTCGGGAATTCGGTGCGCCGTCAAAACTAACAACGCGTCACGTCTGACATAAAGGTGACTCGTGTTAAATTGTTACCGGAGGCATACGACACACAACAAAACATTGCATTTCAACACCGTGTAATATACCCTGCACATGTTTCCTCGACATGAACTCGGAATTTTTTCGTTGTTCTAGCTCCCGGATTATGTGGATTAAGATAAATAGGGCGGCAGGCCAAGTTATGCTCTACCTTATTTGGCGAAATGCGGCAAGTGGCACACGTATCGCAGTATAATCCGAATGAATATCCTAGTAAACGCTTTGATGGGGCACCGAAATTAGAGCGAAATTATTGTGTATACTATCCAGTCCTCGCCGACAAGAACAAAAACAAACAGCTCACTGCGGACAAAAGTATTTCAATTTGGTTAATGCCTTGTGTAGTTAAATAATGAAGCGAAACAGGCTGCCGAATTAAAAAGATTTCGCCAAACACAAAGCTCGCTCTCGTTTGCTAGATTGAAACATTTCCAATGACTAATCATTGCATTTATTCCCGCACTCGTGGTGGCTAATAGTTTTAATTTCGGATATAAATTGGCTTTGTTTATAGCGAGATGAATATTCAGATTTCCCAGACAAGAGATTGTTGTCATTCTTTGAGGAGAAAAATCCCGATAAGCGGTTGGCCAGGGGATAATATTTAGAAAATCTTATATCGCCAAAGCAACAGGTAGTGGGAACCAAATAGCAATTGTTGCGTTGCTACATTTGAAATTGACTCAAAACATTGAAACAGAGTCATTTGGCGATGGGATTTGACAAATTTTCGATAAACAAATAGGCGTATTATTAAGTATGTACAATGGGGAACTTGTTGATGTTTTAGCGAGGCTATTGAATCGACAGATTCGGAACAAAAAGCGCATATAGAATGTTGTGAAATAAAACGCTGGGAATTTACTCGCGGGGAAACTCATTTGTGAAATTGACAACAAATGAACTGAAATTGACAACGGCCAGAAATCAACCACCTGTACAAAATCTGGTAAAGCAAACATTAAGAGCCGAGAAAACTCAAACAATATATACGTTTATAGCTGTACTCACAGTATTTGCCAACTCAAGAAAATTTGTCCCTCTCGAAGTCGATCCTCCGTTCGTAGTCGCAGATGCGATGGCTTGTTCCGAAATATTGCCATTTTCACAGTCCGTAGTCATTAAATCGTCCTCATTTAAGACTTCACTCGAAGCACACGAGTTAGTGTCGCTGAACTGCGATCCACGTACATCTATGGTGTTTCCTTGGGGAAACTGGCGAAGAAGTTCTTCGAGATTTTCTAAAGAAACTGTCCCTGCTCCAGTGAGCTTGTTCATGAGTTCGTGTATTTTAGTGTCCCCCATGCCTTTTTGTCGACAAATATTTGTCGCTTCGGCCCTAGTGAGAACGAAGATAACAACATAAGGGTTACTAAATATTATCGCCCCGTCAAAAACGAAAGCAATGAAGCTTGATTCCGTGGCATGATTGGTATTAATAGCGTCGCCCTTGGCTCGACATTACAACCATAGACATGTCAATTGTTAAAGCAATAAAGAGCTCTCATAAACTCTTCAAATTATTTCAATAACAAAGCAAAGAATAACTTACTTGGTTAACGGTACGTTTATTTTACTCTTGCTGTTTTCTATCACCTGCAAAAGATCCTGTTCCCATTGAAACTCGCCTTTCTCGTTCACTACAGTCGCCGCGTGGCCATGTTTCGAATTGTTGTTGTTTGATGAATGAGAATCGTTCGACTGCATAATTTTATGCAACGTTATATCAGCACTTCAAATGTACGCAGAGGTCATCAAGACACGCTGTGGTACATCGACTATCTCGTATATTTGTCTTGCCATCCCTAAATCCCAAAAGGAAAGAGCAGTGATCTATTTCTGAACCATTCTTTGGAAAGGCAAAGGTTCGCGATACGAGTAAGTCCCGTGTCGTATTTCAGTCCAGCTATCCCGCGTCCCGCATGACTTCACGCGAGGATATATATGAGGTTGGAGAATGTAGTATTCGAAAATGAAAATATAATGACATAATCCTAAACAAATCTAAAGGAATTACAGTCAAAATACAAGACCTTACCATTTCGGCAGTCTGTTCCGTATTTCAGTGTTACTGAATAACGTTTTATACACACACGAGTTCTGTAGCCGAGATTAAATCTCTTTTCCAAAAGCCTAAAGAAATGCATAATTCTATCTTCTCGCCATGGATTTTAATTTAAAAGCAAAGGGTATTTCTCTCATATAGACTATTAAAAAAGAATCTTTGCGGGTCTTTTCCCCGACCGGTTTACAAGGAGCTTAGTTCCCACCAGGCTTGTTATCTCTTTTACGGCCGCAGTGCATTATTCCCCCGAGCTCACGTGTAATTTTCCTTTTCGTTCAAGAAGCGGCCATCTTGGAAAGATTCGAAGTGAATAAAGTTTTCTCACGAGCATGGTACGTTTATTTGAAATATCTGGACTACTTTCTACATTAGATATTGAACTTATTGCTTTGGTGTTTTGTGGAATTCAAATTTCGATATCTGTACCCTATTATTTTGAGTGGCTTTTGGACAAAATTCAAATTGCTTGGCAGTGTAGTAGTCTTATTGCTCAAATTTCGTTCAACAATTTCTTGGTGTTTTGCGTAGAACCTGTTAAAAACTAGCATAAAATGACCTATCTTGATTTCATGGACCTGTTTTGCAATGAAATTATAAGCAGCTATACTTAAAATCGTTCAATAAAAAGCATATATTAATATTTGTATAAAACGACCAAGCAAAGTCAGTCAGTAAAATGCGATATGGTACAAAGACAAAGTTTACCACTGCGTTGCTGGATGCCAGTCGCAATATTTCACAAAAATAATAACGGCTACGCCATTTATAAATATATAGTATATCTCGTTCTTCATAAAATCACTAACCACATTTTATATAAACGCAAAATATTCCATTTTCTTAAAATCGCCAACTGCATTTATAAATAAAGTAAATGGTTTGTATAAATACAAAATATTCTTCATTCTTAAAATCAACTATATTTAGATGCTGTATCGCCAGATTATTGCATAACCAGATGACGGCATAACCAGTGTACTGTGTAGCTAAAAAGTAGAGAGCTAGGTAGGCATCGGTTTTGTCATCTTACTTTGATGAAGGGAAATGTTTCACTTTGCTCAGTTGACTGCAGAGCCAGTGTGCTGTGTAGCCAGATGACTGTGTCACCAGATGACTGCATGGTCAGTTGACTGCCTCACCAACTGACTATGCCAGATGACTGCATATCACCAGATGACTGCACAGCAAGTTAGTCGCATAGTCAGTTGACTGCCCCACCAGTGGACTGCATGTGTTGCCAGATGACTGCATAACCAGATTACTGCATAGCCAGATAACTATGTTTATTAGCTGAAGTCTACACATTTTGATAGAAGTTTGATTAAAAAACTGCTTTTTCAACAGTTTTCCCATTTGCCTCAGCTGAACACAGACATTGTCGGGCAAAGTGACCTTTGAATATCAAAGATTGTGTTACTTGTACTCACGATGTTGACTCGCCGATTTGCTATAAGGTCATTACCTAGTCCATTCACAAAGAGATATTGCTTCATTAGAAATTTGTGCACCTAGCTTGTTGACTGAAAAACATGTTGAAAAACTGACAAACAACAATGAATTTGTTTTTATAAGAATAAATATGAAAGCTGCTAGGTTCTCAAATATGAACTGAGTAATAAGAGAACTTCAATATTTTGAAAAATATTTAAGTAAGAATACTTATGTATTTTCATAAATGAGCAAAGGCACATTGCATGGAATGTCGTCTTTGAAAATATGTAAATACTCTTAGTCTCTTACTTAACATTTTATTTATATGATTACCAAAAGAACTGAAATGTCATATTTTACAATTTCACATGATTTTCTTTTTACAATTTCACATGATTTCCCGTCAAATAAGAGTGGTCATCAGGGTACAAAATAGCAGCCGGCTGCCGGCTGTAGCTGGCATTTTCACCACGCCAGCCGGCGACTTTTAAATCGAAAAAACCACCTTCTTTGCCTTGGTAAAAATCAACGATTCATTATACGATGAATTTCTAATTTTCCAACAAAAATTAACTTTCCGAATGGACAAAAAATGTTGCAGTAAAATAATTTTGAATTTGTTTAAAAAGACCATTGAATTTTCTATTATTGCTACCAATCTTCTATCTTGTAAACTGCATTAAATGTGATGAATCGAGCCTGCAGTCTTTGGTACACGGTTTAAGGACTTTGCGAAAGTTCTGTTCTAATTGTCGATGTTTATGTTCAACTGATGGCCATGCAAATGAGGAAACACGCAGTTTATACAATAATAAAACACCTTTTTTTATTTTAAAAGCTATTTTTCTGTTAGAAGTGGTATTATAAAACTAAAAAGTTCTTTGGCGGGCTTCTCCTGGCATTTCTGTCGACTCCTGTATATACAGGCATTCGCAAATAGCACGTACCAAAATAGCCGGCACAAAAAATGTACATACATAAAACAACCTACAAAAATACCTAAATCCAAAATATTTATTTTGAACCCTGGTCATAATACTTCTGTTATTAATAAAATAATGCAGTTGGTACTGTGTAAGCACTCCAGGTTGTAGTGAAATAATTTGTAGTGAATATATTTACTTAAAATATGTCATACTTTGTCAAATTGAAAGGGCCTAACTTTAGGTTATTGTGCTATAAAAGGTTTATCACTGTTTCTTTTAGGCTGCTCGTCCTTTAGTTACAGTTTATAATGAGAATGGCGAAGCCACTGGAAACACTGTCACATTACCAGCAGTTTTCAAGGCACCTATTCGGCCAGATGTGGTGAACTTTGTGCATACCAACATGGCGAAGAACAAACGTCAACCATACAGTGTTAGCAGCAAAGCTGGTCATCAGACCTCTGCTGAGTCCTGGGGAACAGGACGAGCCGTTGCTAGGATCCCTCGTGTACGAGGTGGAGGTACCCATCGATCAGGCCAGGGTGCTTACGGCAATGTATCCTTGTTGTGGTGTTACTGTTGTTTTAAAATGCAGAATAAATAATAATAAAAAAGTTAATGCAATAACAACATGCATTTCCCACTCAGTTTTCATTGTTATGAAAAGGGCTTTTCACTATAAACTTATAACTTAGTCAAATTTTTCAATGACTCTTATTTAAATTGCTATAAAAAATCACCAAGAAACTAAATTCGTGAGTAAATTTTTACACAGGGTAAGCACATAAGTAGGGGCTGAGTTCATGTATTTTGATACAAAAACTGAAATAATTTTATATGGAGATTATAAAATTTTACAAATGTAGTGAATGTGGGATCTTGGAGTACACAGACAATACATGGACTGATGGACGATCATCAAATCAAGCTCAAATGCTCAGAAAGTGTTTCTGAGTTGCTCAGTTGCAGACAGGCATTGAAGATCTGTGAGTCACTCTAACTGTTGAGCTACCAAGACTCGGATGGAGAGTGAAGGTGTACAGTGTATACTGTATACAGTATATATACTGTACATATACTGTACATGTAGGTGACTCAATTTGAGCTTGATGATTGTCCATGTATGTTGATGTCAAGTGAAGGCTATAGGCCAGAGAGTGTCATAAGTGATCCTAAATATTAGATCTCTTATTCTCTGTTTTGCCAGTACCGGTACATCAACCTTTTAGATAACAGAGTTATATAGTATACAAAATGTTTCAATGTCAAACTGTTGGCCTGGTATTTATCTTAATAAGTCATTAGATGTGTCGTGGTGGTCGTATGTTTGCTCCTACAAAAACCTGGAGAAAGTGGCACAGGAGAATCAATGTGAATCAGAAACGTTATGCCATGTGTTCTGCTCTGGCTGCATCAGCCCTGCCTGCTCTGGTGATGGCCAGAGGACATCGTATTGATAAGATCCCAGAAGTTCCCCTGGTGGTGGGTAATGGTGTAGAGTCTGCCCAGAAGACCTCAAATGCCGAGAAAATGTTGAAGGCGTGGTTTGCCTACGATGATGTGGAGAGATGTAAGAACTCCAAGAAGATACGTGCTGGGAAAGTAAGGTTTTCAAAATCATATTCAATCATACTAATCGATGTCAAAGAAGTGTTGGTGGCACAGTTATAGCTCTTGTTTATTAAAGTGTTTACCTTGGTCACATGGCCAAACTATCAAATTGATCAGTCTTACTCTGCCAAACACTGTACAATAGGTTCCCTCTAACACTTCTCACCATTGACACTTTGACATCTAAGAAGAAGAGTTCCATTGAATGTAACTGGTTATTAGGGTTATCTACCAGTTTAAACAAATGGAGTTTACTGTAGCTTATTTTAGTAACATCTAAGGCTGTGCATAGCTCTGGTGGAGCTCCTGCAATTTTCAGTTGGACAAGCTGTAGGCTGGATTTGAGTTTTGATGTTCACAAGTTAATCTCTTCTCTAGGGTAAGATGAGAAACAGGCGTTACGTCCAGAGGAAAGGCCCACTCATCATTTACAATGAAGACCATGGAATTCGGCAAGCATTCCGTAACATTCCTGGTGTTGAGTTGTTGAATGTTGATCGAATGAACTTACTCCGCCTTTGCCCAGGTGGACATCTTGGCAGGTAGGCCATTGACAATTGTTATTTGCAGGCTAAAATAATTTTGACATTGTTTCAAAATCAATTGTTCAAATTGCTTTGACTTTTATCCTGAGTGCTCAAAATGTTCTTCCTCCCTAAAGCATTCTTTTCCAAAATAAATTCACATCTGGGACCGTGTAATGTTCTTTTTACAATCCACAAGGGTCAAACTACATTTCAAGCCATATGTAATACAAATAAAAGAAGTTCAATTAAGATATACAGTTAATAACATTGTTCTAATGTAAAAGCTTTGCCTCATAATACATAACACTTGCAAACAACAATGCAAACAATCAAGACTTAACAGGCAGGGTATCTGCAACAGCATAGCCAATTACAGCGGGCCCATTTACAGTTGGTTGCTTTCAAGACTCAAGCATAAGTGCTTCTCTTCACAAGAGTGATTTGTTGCACACCTAGAGGATTTATGGTGTGTGCACATGCAATCTAATAACACTCAAAATTACTTAAATATCATAGGTTCTGCATATGGACTCAAGGTGCCTTTGAAAAACTGGATTCAATCTATGGAACATGGCGAAAGGCTTCTACTGCGAAAACCTCATACAAGTTTGTATTTTAAACCATTGTTGTTGCATTATGCTTAAATTTCTATATGATTAAATTTCTATATGATTATGGTCAGCAGTGAATAGCAGAGGTGGTAACAATGACATTAGTGGTGGTGGCAATGTCAATGGTTGTGATTATGTTGGTAAATGATTGTGATAAGTACCTACCTAAAATTAACTGCCTACTGTACATGGAACAAAAGTGGTTAGTGTTAGTCATCACAAAACTTGTTCATATATGCATGTAGGTAGCCGGTGGTGACCTAATGATTGTTGGTTGTGATGGCAGTGGATGGTAATGAATGTTGTTCATATTAAATGACAATGATGCTAGCTAGTAATGATTGTGTTGGTTTTGGTCTGTATGGTCATGAATGATGGAATTATATATTACAGTGATGACAATGGTGATGATGGCAATGTTAGTTGGCATTGGCTGTAATGGTGATGATGGTGTTGGTAGTGGTTAATGGTAATTTTATTGACAGCAACAACGTTGGTGTTGATATTTTTAATGTTGTCTCGCAGCCTACCTCGTCCTATAATGAAGAACAGTGACTTGGCTCGTCTCATCAACTCGGAGGAAATCCAACAAGTTGTCCGTCCAGCCAAGTAAGAAAAAATAGTTCAGTTTGAAACTTGTATTAAATATCTCAAACAGCATGAGAAAATAGCACATACAGACATACCTGTAGGCTGTAACTCATGTTATTTTTTAGACAAACTGCTGCAATGCTTCTACACGTTTTATGTCACATACTTGAGTTTCCTGGCTCTTGCCACCATAAGATCTGTACTTGTTGTACCAACCATGGTATCTCAGGGTCTCCTTACCAAGTTGTAACTGGCAAAAGTTATCCCTTGTACAGTAATACCACGTCTGTCCACATTATTATAAACCACTTTTCGAACTCCAACAGGAAAATAAAGATAGTGGTGATAGTGGTTTTGTTACCCCTTTATATCTTTAAACATTAAAAATAATGTCAAAAAATCCAATTAGGTTTTAGTTACACATGCTGATGCTGGGTGTGTTTACAGTACATTTTTTGGACACATTATGAATCATACTTATAAGCTTGTAACATAGACAATGAATAAAAAACATCAATGGTGAATACTGGTATTGAAACTATTTTCAATTCTATCTACTAGGCCCCGTGCTAAGAGAGCCCAGCTGAAGAAAAACCCGCTCAAGAACCTTGGTGTGATGTTGAAGCTGAATCCTCATGCTAAGAGCACAAAGAGAGCGGCCATTTTGGCTCAGGAGAGAAGCAAAGCCAACCGAGAAAAGGTTGTGGACAAGAAACGAAAGGCAGCTGGAAAGGAATGAATTATTAGGTGATGGAAATATTAAATGGTTGTGTTTTGTGGCACCTGAATAAATAATGCCTTCAAGAATTTTGCTGTGTACATTTTTCTTTGTGTCTGCTGCTTAGTCACTGGACACTGGTATGTGTCAAAAGAACGAGCGAGTTCGCAAAGTAAAAGTACTTCTGAAACAAACTATATATTCTCGAACCTCTAACTAACATGACAATTGATATGGACAATGGTACTGTACTTTAATCTGGGCGCTGTTTGGCGGCTATGCTAATTGAACGTGATTTCTCCACTGTAGATCTCCAGCGGAGTGGGCGGAGTATTTCGCGACTCCGCGTTCCGAATTTCTTTTTTTACTTTGCCAATAAAACAAAAAGTAACGAAGTTAAAAAGTAATTATATAACAAAAATTTTACTTCGTTACAAGTAAAAAGTATTTGTTGAAAAATATACTTCGTTACAAGTAAAAAATGTAAAGTAACGAAGTAAATTTACTTCGTTGCTGGCGAACTCTGGTCGTGTGCCCCTTGTGTTTCGGAAACACACGGCTGTAGTGAATGTGGGAGAAATCGGAATAGACAGACGATACATCATCGTCAAGCTCGTATCCTCAGAAAAATGTTACCAGACACTTTAACCATTGAGCTACGGAGACTCAGATAGGGAGCGAAGGTTACAAATTTACAATGATGCACTGAGACTTCGATAGGTTTTCTGCCATTGCATATTGCTGCAGAATATGATCGAAGGACGGAATACACTAATTACAATTCTTTCGCGGGAAATAAATTATCGTTAATGTTATTTTTTGAGTGTCAGGCATAATGTGACGTTTTATTTATAAATAATTCGTGGATTATTTGTGAACCATGGGTTATTTAATAATCTCGAAATTTTTGTAAATAATCCATAGTTGTTTATAAACAATCCACGGATTGTTAAGCTCGCGTAAAAAAACAGATAACATTACATAAATAAAGGTAAAATTAATATATGGTCGTAAATAATTGTATTACATCCCAGTGGAAAATTAGTAAGGCCCGGTTTAGACGTCGAACTTCACATGTGGCGAACTCAATGCAAATTAGCTCAAACAATAGATTACGCTCATTTGCATAATTGAGTGTACAATAATGGTTGATTGTATATTGGTAGCAGCGTTGTAGATCTAGAGAAGGCATTTGATAGGGTAAAAACAAGGTAAGATTTTGAGCAATGCGGTAGCTTGATGTTGAAGAATGTCTGGTGAGGGTTGTGGCTTTTTATACAATCACGTGACTTATATACGCATTTTCATTGGTTCTTGCCCATGATCTATTAAAGGACAGATACATGGATGGTGTCAAACACGTCAGCAGCTGTGTTTTTTCTTTTTTCATGCCCCAACAGCTTTGATAAACCTTTGGGTTGTTTTTTATTGTATAAAACAAATAGATTCCATTTTGTGTTGTCTGTTCGGTAAGAACATCAGTGACCCACTCGACTCCGTCTCGTGGGCCACTTTTTTGTTCTTACCACGTTCTGACGTCATCTGTGCATCTATAACTGAACAGACAACGGCAAAATGGAATCTATTTGTTAAACATAAAGATGCTAAGCTAAAATATGTGACAAAGTGGGAGAAGATTTAGGGTGAAATTTGGAGATTCAGCTTCATACTTTTTGAGGATTTTTAAACTTTCAAAGAGTTTAAAAATGCCCCAAAATAAATTCGCCCAAATGGTAAAAAGTATTCGACCATTTTTAAACTTTCGAAATAAAAAATTAAGACTTTAAACGAGTGATTTTTTTATCAAGTCGAAAAATCGTCAAAAAGTAAAGGTTTGCTTTTCCTATTTGGCTATTTTTAATCGACCATTAATAATTAAGGTAGAAGTATCAACTTTACGCCTATATAATGCCTTTTAGCACTTACCTAGTGATTCTACGTCCAAATGTCGAGATTAAAAATTTCGCCCAAATGGTCACAAAATCGTCAAAAGTATAATTGGGTTAGCCTTTACTTTTTGGTAATTTTGCTATGGAAGTCATACATCAATCAACACTAGAATATTATCTTGTGCACAGCTACTGTTAACGATAAGTAGGTGTCGTCACTTGCCAGTTTAACACCACCCTCTTTCGCAAATTTTCAACCAAGGGAACTGAACAAACTCCAGCACTTTATGCACCTTCTTAATCAACCCGATCCAACCCTAGGTCGAGATATAATTTTAGGTTTCTGTAGTGGACTACATAATAATAAAGAAATACCTAATGGGTTTCCGTGTTTGGATACTGTGATCCAAACACGCGGGAAGTTGCGAGACTGGAGAAAAGCGTAAAAAAACACGAGCCGCTATAGGCGAGTGTTTTTCAGCTTTTCGAAAGTCGAGCAATGAGTCTATATACTATATAGTTTCTATTACATACTTTCTAAATCGGATCTTTCGAGGCTGTTGGTTGACCTATAAGAGCCGGATCTACAAGTTGTTTGACATTAGGGTCGACGACCCAAGTCTCTCCGCACACGGAAGTATTTCTACAACGTACGTCAAGTATCCCGACGCTTTATATTTCGATAACAGCCCATTAGCGCTATTTGTTCCTCCGATGTCCTGTGAACATCTTATGCATGTAGGTTATTAATGATAAGGTCGGGTGTTCCCTTCATGTAGCCCTTCTTCGATGATGAGATTCGCTTATACGAGGTGTTCTGGTTCTCTCCACAACAGACAGTTAAGATGGCCGTTTTTAGTACCTTTTGATATAACTAACAACTCTTGTGTGAAAGTCGTACTCAATGATCATCTTAAAATAATAATAATAATAATAATAATAATAAAAGACATTTCTATAGCGCACAAATCACTAATGTTCTAGGCGCTTTACAGTACTATAGTAGAAATTTTACAATAAAACTATATAAAATTAGTAAACATTAAAAACTATTAAGAAACATTTTAAAAAGATATGTTTTAAGAGATTTCTTAAAAACAGTCAACGAAGTGCTTTTCCTAAGATCCAATGGTAACTCGTTCCATAGCTTTGGTCCTGCAACGCAAAAGGATCTATCACCATATGATTTAAGTCTTGATCTGGGAATCTGAAGAAGTTCGTGAGACGTCGATCGAAGCTTGCGTTGTGAAGTATTGTAGGCTAAGAGGTCTTTCAAATATTGTGGTGAAAGGTCATGGAGAGTTTTATAGATCAGTAATAAAATGTTGAATTGTATACGATACTGAACAGGAAGCCAATGCAAGTTAATGAGAACTGGAGTAATATGGGCTGATAGCTTTATGTTTGTAAGTAGGCGAGCTGCAGTGTTCTGGACTCGTTGTAGCTTTTGGAGAATACATTTAGGAGTACCAATCAATAAGGAATTACAATAGTCCAGTTTTGAGAAAATAAAAGCATGAATGATTATTTCCAAACAATCCCTGGATAAATACTTTTTGATTTTTGAGATGTTTCTAATGTGAAAGTAAGCAGACTTGCATATACTACCAATGTGCTCCTCAAGTCTAATATGTTCATCAAAAATAACTCCCAGATTCCTAACCGATGTAGTTGGTACAATTTCTTCTTCTCCTACGGAAATAAAATTTAGAGGCGGCGATGGGTGATACCGTGAATTAATCAATATGAGTTCTGTTTTATCACCATTGAGTTTGAGTTTATTCAACATCATCCAGGATCTCATATCATGAATGCACTCCTCCATGCGCATTTTAGATAGATTAAGTTCACCGAGATCTTTAGTTTTAAATGAAATATATCGTTGTCCATGCATCATCCGCAAAAAAATGAAAGTTCATGTTATATTTTCTTGCCACATCAGCAAGAGGAGCGGTGTACAACGAATAGAGTAAGGGGCCTAGCACAGACCCCTGAGGAACACCTCCATCCACGTCGTGCAATGAAGAATCACATCCATCTATACGAACAAACATTTTTCTAGAAGAGAGGTATGATGTAAACCAATCCAATACACAACCCTTTATACCAAAACGTCTCGACAGCCTTGCCAGCAGGATTGAATGATCTACAGTATCAAAAGCTGCCGAGAGGTCCAGGAGAACTAGAATAACAGAACTACCATTATCGAGGGCCTGGAGAGTATCATTTTGAACTTTTAGTAATGCTGTTTCAGTGCTGTGGAAATGTTTACTTCTCATGCAGGCAGTTATCCGTTAAGTACTCTGTAAGTTGTGCGGCAACGACTTTTTCCATAGATTTAGAAATAAACTTCAAATTTGATATTGGGCGAAAGTTGCAAAATTCCTCATGAGAAATATTATACTTTTTCAGCAATGGTAGCAGCTTGGCAATTTTCAAAGAATTAGGCATTGCTCCATTTTCCAGGGAAAGATTTATTATCCTAGTAATGACAGGCAGAATATCTCCAAGGCAGTGGTTTAGCATACTAGCTGGTAAAGGATCAAGATCACACGACTTGGTGGCAATATTATGAACCAATTTAGAAACATCACAACTACTAACTTTTTTGAAATTGTAAAATTGCGAGGAGCATGAGTCAGTAACAGGTTCGAAATTAACAACGTTATTGGAAAGCTCTTTTTCAATTTCGCACTGAATCTTGGCAATTTTCTCAATGAAAAATTCAGCAAATGAGTTAGCAAGTGACATCGCGTTAGGAGATGGTGGATAGCGAATTTTAGTATCCTTATGAAGCAATTTACTTACAGTCTTGAATAAGGTGTTCTGATTGGATGACCCATCCTTTATTATATCAGTGTAGTACTCTGATCAACCAATGTCTTCAAATCCATACTTTCGTAATTTTCCAAAAGCGAAGAGCTTATTACATCAGCTTTAAATGTCTTCAACCTTTCTTTGAAACTGGGAGAAGTTCCGCAAACATCACTCCGGTTCCGAAGGCTGGTGACGTACATAACTTTCTCCAATTTTGAAGAGAATATCAGTCAGTATAGGCATCTGGCTCATTGATAAAAACCGTTTGAGGGTCACATTTTTTAGGAGGAACGAATCGTCCTCCGATCCTCCTTTTTGCCAGATTTTGTCGACGTGATCGCTTTCCTAGTGTTAGTGTACTCAAGGACATATGCGATCTCCTTCCCTTTGAACCAGATGTAATCCCCTTCCTTAAAAGCTGTGATCTGATGGTTGCCAAAATACTTGACGATATTCATCTTATATAACTATAGTGTAGATATTTATTCAAGTCATTAAAACGCATCTTACTCAGGAAGTGTGGAGGGGTTGTCTGACACGCCTTTAACTCGCTGCACGAGTGTATGGTCCGGTATTAAAATGGTTAGTGAGTAGGTGTTTTTACTCCTAAACCCAGGTTCACTCTCCTTTACCAACAGACACTCCCACTTTGAGCATCATGTCTTTCACTATAGACCTATACATCTTGTAGCTTTCATACTCATGGTCCCCTTTCTACACGTTTACCAACATGACATGTACCCATTCCCTTATTTAGACGATGTTATATTCCTTGATCATATCCTCTGATAATATAGCTAGTCGCTAAGATACCCAACACAGGAAAATAAGTAGATAAGAAACAAGATACGACAGATCGAAACAAAACTTCTCATTGTCGAAACCGCAAATATGGCCTGTAGTGATGTGCTAGGTCTAGCACATGATGGGAATCTAGAACTACAGTAGTTGGTGTGCTCGAGCCATCTGACAGCGTCTTCTGTAAGTTGAAGCCAAATAGTTTCCTTGTGCTTGGCAGTTTCCATTTGCTGTTCGACTTTACGAATATCAACACAAAGCCGTGGTTTCTCAACAATCTGTCAAAACTATTGTTCGAAAGACTGTTTGTCAGATTCGCTGGAGAAACAGCTGTACCATAACATCGGTGAGATGTTATGCATGTGTACAGGGGTCTGTGGAAAGCAAGGAGTGTAAGAAACGCTGATATTGACTATGGTTTGGCTAATGACAATCTCAGGAAGCTAGTGAGGAGACGACTCTGGTGTCTCGTCTGGTGACGTAAGCATGCAGGGACAAAACAGAAGGATAAACTTGATAAGATCCAGCGACTTCAGATACGTCATAACTCTACCAAAAGCAGCAGAAATAATGGTCGCTCAGAGGGGAGGCCGTGGCTAGATACACACTGGAAAATCTTGAGCTGTGGTATGAAACGTTCGACAACGAGGTGGCGAGCACGTCACATTAATAAAGTCTGTAGAGTGGGACAAAGATGCGACGTTTGTAAATGAAAACATCAATCTATCGGTCATTCTCATCTATTTGTCTGAACAGACGATTTGCCTCTTAGTAAAACCTAGTTTTAGGGATGCCCTGACTATAGACCGCAATAAAACAAGCGTTTGCACGCAGGCTACTTCGACAGTGAGTTTGCCCAACTCGATGTTAGGCCGGTACACATATACTCTTCACTGTCGGTCCTGGTTTTGCATGTGAATGGTAATGCAATAGTCTTCACAGATTTTCTCAGTTTATGACAGTGCGAAAGTTCTTTAAGGATGGATTCGCTCTTGTGGTCGATCTCAGAAGCACTGGAGACCACACAGCACAGGTGTGGTGGTACAAAGATAGTCAACACACAGTCAAGTATACTATTAGAGATCACTACAAAGGCCACAACCTCTAATGTCCTCTGTAAGGTGTTCGTTCTATCTGACTGATCTACATCGTCAATAGGGACCTTAATCCATCCAATATTAATCTGTGATACAGCCGCGTCACATAATGGAAACACCGTTCAATATGACAGCTTGTGGGAAAACACATCTTCTCCACATGTTAGCTAATAAGTTTAAGAACCAGTTTAGCTACATTATTCTCGTCTGCCCTACGTTCGGGTATAATAGAACGTACCTACATCACCATAGAGTGTGACCAAGAAAGTGTGATCATTATATTGACATACGACAGAGTCACAAACAGTCTAATCATACTTGGATGACTGTGAGTAATTGGGCAAACCGCGTTATTGAACTGGTCAAGCTACAGTAGCTTTCGGTTGCGAGACACTGCTAATTTGGAATCCGTAGACGGTCGGTAGCATCTTTAGTGGTCGGTAGCATCTTTTTATTATATATATATATATATAGTTTACTTACAATGGGATTACATAAATATTGATTATCAACCAAAAATTTAGTCAAGTTCGCTTGCATATAGCCGAGTGGTCTGTGTTATTGATTTTTAGTTGTGAGAGCCGTGTTCAAATGTTGGGTGAGTTTATAATTTTTTCCATGTTTTAATATTTTTACTTTACTTTTTTCTTTTTAATAGGGTTAGGATTAAGGTTAGGTTAGGGTTAGTTTTAGGGTTTGGTTTAGAATATTATCAAAAAATAGGCGCGCGTAAAAAAGTCCCAAAATGCTACCGACCATCAAAGATGCTACCGACCGTCTAGCGCGGATTCCAAATGCGCCGAGACACTATGGGTTGTCTAACATCGATAACAAAACTCTACAGACATGTAATATGTAAGTTGTCCACTTTCTACAACCCAATGTATACAGGTACCACCAGCACTGTTGATATGGTCGCATATCAACCGCTGTGCAACCACGGACTCTTCATGTAGATTCTCCACTTCTATTTGTCGGTTGACCGATAATCCACGTTCAACTGTTGCTTGCCCATGTGAGACAAGCATCAGATCTCTTACAACACCCCATAATAATTTGTAACGTTGATTCTTGGCCATAGACTCATACAACAGTACATCTACTCTGGAGTTGGAATCATGTGGGTTAAAAGAAACAAAGCTAAAGTGGTTTTCAGCCACAGTGGTGCTAATGTAATCTTCAAACTGTGTGAGTACATTATCACAGGTAGCAGGTAACCAGTGTAGTAAGAGCCTTCTTCATTTTCTGCAGACATGTATCTTTTGACGTGGCAAGCTCTCTGGGATTTGTCTTTCACTAACTGCATTTGGATTGTGCTTCTTCAATTTACCCAGCTCCTGCTCTGCTGCAAATCCAAGATCTTGAATCAAGCGTTATTGAACTGGTCAAGCTACAGTAGCTTTCGGTTGCGAGACACTGCTAATTTGGAATCCGTAGACGGTCGGTAGCATCTTTAGTGGTCGGTAGCATCTTTTTATTATATATATATATATATAGTTTACTTACAATAGGATTACATAAATATTGATTATCAACCAAAAATTTAGTCAAGTTCGCTTGCATATAGCCGAGTGGTCTGTGTTATTGATTTTTAGTTGTGAGAGCCGTGTTCAAATGTTGGGTGAGTTTATAATTTTTTCCATTTTTTAATATTTTTACTTTACTTTTTTCTTTTTAATAGGGTTAGGATTAAGGTTAGGTTAGGGTTAGTTTTAGGGTTTGGTTTAGAATATTATCAAAAAATAGGCGCGCGTAAAAAAGTCCCAAAATGCTACCGACCATCAAAGATGCTACCGACCGTCTAGCGCGGATTCCAAATGCGCCGAGACACTATGGGTTGTCTAACATCGATAACAAAACTCTACAGACATGTAATATGTAAGTTGTCCACTTTCTACAACCCAATGTATACAGGTACCACCAGCACTGTTGATATGATCGCATATCAACCGCTGTGCAACCACGGACTCTTCATGTAGATTCTCCACTTCTATTTGTCGGTTGACCGATAATCCACGTTCAACTGTTGCTTGCCCATGTGAGACAAGCATCAGATCTCTTACAACACCCCATAATAATTTGTAACGTTGATTCTTGGCCATAGACTCATACAACAGTACATCTACTCTGGAGTTGGAATCATGTGGGTTAAAAGAAACAAAGCTAAAGTGGTTTTCAGCCACAGTGGTGCTAATGTAATCTTCAAACTGTGTGAGTGCAACCAGTGTAGTAAGAGCCTTCTTCATTTTCTGCAGACATGTATCTTTTGACGTGGCAAGCTCTCTGGGATTTGTCTTTCACTAACTGCATTTGGATTGTGCTTCTTCAATTTACCCAGCTCCTGCTCTGCTGCAAATCCAAGATCTACTTTGCTGTAACTTCTGTGGGAATTTGCATCCCAAAGGATCAACCTTTGTTAACTTTACTGCTGAATCAGCAGAGTTCATGATATCTTTTCTTGATAAACTAGAGTGCTTCACAACACCTGGCAATAGACAGAACACAATTATAGAAAACTTAGTTAATGTGTTGAGTGAAATATAACAAAGCTTGTTTTTTTCAATATTAATGGATAGTGTATTATTACGTGAGAGTACCCTGTGCAAATCACTGGCAATAAATGGCATCATGGGTTTGCCTGTTTGGTACTCCACCAAAAATGGGGTGACTAGCTTGGCAATAGATATGAAACAGAGCAGCTTGACAATAACAATTGGGTCTTTGGGGCATGATACTACAGTGTCATATGAAGTTGTTGCTGGGTTGGGTACACTTTTCTCAGTAACCTTCACATAGACTTTGAGATGAGGCCAAATGTCAATAGCCCTCTCACATTTTTTGCCCAGCGATGAGGACAAAATTTCAATGCAAACTTGTCAGATCCTGTGGCTGTCACATAATCTTCTCTTCTTGCTGGAGTATCCTTAAACAACCTGTACAAGCTAATCATGAAGCTTCTGAACTGGCCAAGTGGAATTTATATATGTAGCCCACAGCTTCCAACCATGATTAATGATTTCTCTGTTTCATTAGTTAACTTTGACTGCATTTCCCTATGAAATTTCCAATTTACATTTGGTCCGTCCATGGATATTTGTACGAGCTTATTATTATCCATGCATGCCTTCTGTACAGGAACCAAAGTGTTCCACCATATCGTCAGCGGTAGCATGACCCATGAACTTTGATTCATAATAACGTGTCTTCACCTAAAAAATCAATAAAGAATCCATTATGTAGCATATCATTATAATATTTGTATTGTATATTACATATTATACCAATATTATAAGTTAATTGAAAAAAAAAGATTATCTGTACCTGACCATCCCCAGAACCTACAATGAATATCCATTTGCTTGTTGTGTGTTTCTTATTAAGACTCTCATCAAATAGGAGAACATAGCCGTGCTGATCAGCAACTGCATTTTTCAGTAGCTGTTTGAAATGTGGTGCAATGCCAAAGTTGCAAAGATATGCGCACTTTTTTTCTCCACACGAGAACTGTTTAGCTATTTCTGAATCAGGAAACATCTGTGCAAATAGCTATTGTACGTCACTGCAAGAACGAAATGAGTAATTCGATTGTACTACCTTTAGGGTCCACAGTATTTCTGCACGAAGACACTCATTACGTGTCACTGTAAAAAAAGATCCAATTGTTCCCATTGCCGCATTCCCTTGATTCGTAGTAGTGTTTTCAGGTCTTTCGGCTACCTTAGTTGCCTCCGAATGCTGAACAAGAAAGCCATCCATCGATGATCCAACAGCTTCGGTCAACGTCTTCATAAAGTTCTTGTGATTTGACCCATCTCTGAGACTGCGAACTGCTGCGTCGCCCATATTAGAAATATCAAAAGTTTTAGAGCAGACTGAACACCTGCCATTGCGCTTATTTGTATCTTGTTTTAACCAACTACTGTATTCACAGTTCTCAAGCCATTTTTGGTTAAACGAGCACTTCCCTTTGGGCATTTTCAAGACAATAAAATGAATAAATCATGTTCAACTCACAATGCAAACAATTTCGTCTCAAGAGCCTCGTTCCTTTTGGTCAGCGACAAGCAGTCATCGGTTCTGGCCGGAACGAAATCGTGGAGTAACAAAAACCGTGGACTTTCGAGAGAATGCGCATGAAGATTTAAGCCAATCAATTTTAGTGCTTTACTCACTATCCAAAATTAAGGAACGAGGGTCTGGGATTGAAAAAAATGTCAACTGACACAACCTCGTCCCCAGGGCCTTCGTGGTGCGAGGCACAATTGTGGTACACACACGTTTTCAGTCAATACCTCGTACCCAGGTTACAAGGTTATTTTTCATGCCTCTGGTAAACCACTGGGTAAACCATGTCTTCAGACAACTCTCAAAGAAGGTACTGTAGTCCAAAGAGGGTCTGACGAACCACCCAATCCATCTCGCTATACCATTGCTTTAAATTGAGACTCTCAAATGGTGTGGGAAAAAATCCAGGTCCCACCATGTAAGAAATTGTGTTAAACAGGGTGCGTACGCCCCCTGGAAATCCTGGAATGTCCTGGATTTTTTTATCTTCCTGGAAAGTCCTGGAATTTCAAACTAACTCCTGGAAAACCCTGGAAAACTGAACTATACGTTCTCAGCACTCTCCAAATAACCCGTTTTTTAATTATTTATGTTGACGATATATCCGCCACGCACATGGTGGATACAGGATTTTTTAAAAGGAGGGTAGATTGGAGTATGAGCTAGCCACCAAAGTGGTAGGGGGAGTCAGACATTTTTGTGATTGCTCCCAAGTGCCAAAGGGCTAAAGGCACAACATTTTGAATTTTAGAGTCTCTGAAATGGCATTTCCTACAGGGGAAGATTTAAGAGACTGAAGGTTATGAAATATATACATATAAAATACTCAAAAGACAACACATTTCAGGTTTATTTTAAAAATTGCTTTAAAGCACCTTTTAATTGTCTTCTTTTCACCATGCAGATTGTGCAGACTCATTATACATGTATCTCATAAATGAAGTCTTACCTTGGATTTTTCAAAACACTCACCAACAATCCTGGAGCAATGTGTAGTCTGATAGTCTTGGTGGTTAGTGAATTGTGATGGTTAGTGAACAATTGCAGGCTGGTCTGAGGTTTGGCTGGTATGCTGTAAACACCCCTCTAGTTACTCTTTGTTTGTAAATCTCAAATCAAACAAACAGAGATTCAATGGTAGTTCAAATAGCAATCTCAACAAACTTTCAGGCAGTTTTATACAATAGCAATCTCAACAATGATTTCAATAGTGATGGTTATAACAAATGGTTTCAACAATAATTTAAAATTCAATAAATTCAACAACAAATAGTTTTCAGTCAAGGAGTCAACGGAGCGAGACTTATCTGCTGATCTGATGGTCTTGATGCTTAGTGAACTGTGAACACACGTTGACACGCAGCAGATAGACCTCATGAGACCTGGAAGTGGTAGACCTGAAAAAAACTCCTCAATTTACGAAGAATTTTTTATACCAAGCTCATATTATTATAGCTACGATAAGGCTAAGCTCCTTCGCAAACGTTCTTTGTGTCAGTGGTCCAGTGCCTGAACAACATTCATGATCCAAACACATGCATGGTCGAACAAACATCGTGTCAACTCTGAACAATTTGTGAATTGATTCGAGCCAAATTAGGACCTAGTCACAATACTAAATCAGTCGCACTAGCTGAACTTGTAAAGTAAAGAAGATACGTACCTTTGAGCTAGCTACAGAATTTAGATCGACAGAAACCTATTCGAACAAACAAGGTTTCTCGAGAATTTCTTGTGAGTTGTGGAACATTTATTAGACAAGACACTCGAACACGAGGAAAGTTCCAAGTTCCTAAATTGTAACAAGTTCAAGTATTGCAACCTCGTTCCCAGGGTCCTATCTCCGCTACCCCCCCCCCCCCGGTGTGCGGGGAGCGGAAAGGTTGAATATGCCCACCATGAACATAGAGGTGAAAGCGAGTAGTCCGATAATAGGAGACTATGGATTTATCATATGGATGGCCTTGGGATGCTAAGAGAACACGGAAAAAAGAGTCAACAATAGAATTTGTCCCAAGAACGAAACGCTCATCGAGGGGGATCACGCCAATAAAAATGTTCACAGGTTTGTTGAGACAATCACAAGTTTCGAACAGAGAAGAATAACATAGAAAGAGAGTCTAGAATAGAAAAATAGAATAGAAAAATAATAGAATAGGAAAAATAGAATAGAAAGAGTCCTGTTGTCATAATGTCATGTGATTTCCAGTTGTGCACAGGGATTTCCCGCGACAGGCGCTAGAAACGAGGATTTTACGAAATGTATATATTCAAACCAGACACAGTGCTAAGGTGCGGTGGCGTTCGTTAAAAATGTCGTGTAAAAATGTCGCTTACTATTGATTCCTCACGAACGAACGAAATTATCACATACATAATATAAAGCGTTGCTAAAGACACCGCAATTGTTTCATATATACTATACCTTATTGGAAAGTAGTAAACAAACCTTATTGGAAAGTAGTGAACAATGAATTATAAGGCAGGATCAAGAATCGAACCACTATAATATATTTGTATCAATGTGTAATCAATCAGTAAAGTGTCTATAACCCCAAATTCGATATTACTGATATCGATTCTACATGAAGTAAATAGTTATGGAAAAATGTTTCATGAGTTTGATTTTTCGGACAAACAAACCTATATAGAACACAAGGCAAAGCTCAAATCATAAAACATCTTGGAATTCAACTATTCACTTCATGTAGAATTTATATCAGTAATATAGAATTTGGGAGAGATAATAAATGTGTTCATAAATTATGGTGCAAAATAGGGTCATCCAGCTTTAATCAAGAAGTCTTTTATATACACTAGTACAGTTTGATGTAGTAGATGTAGATTTAAATCACTGATCTCAAAAATAGGACTGGATTGAGCTTTCTATTGTATCTGATGAGCTGATTTTGAAGCTTGTATATTTGCATAATGTAAATTGCGAGAAATCATTAGAAGGTCTGAGTTTGCGAGCAAATTAAACTGTGACGCTCGCGAAATAGGTTTAGTGTCTGGCCAATATAGTTTCTTTGTTAACATTAAATGCATAAAATCTTGAACCTAATTTGACGTCTCATATTAGGCTTATCTCACTGGATAATTAGAGCCAACGGCGGCCATTACTAAGGGACCAAAGTCGCAGTAAATCTGTAGGCAGATCCTGAATCGTTTTATCCAGTAATTTGAAAAATTATATAGCAAAATTTATAGTAAAATTATTTTATTTTGTCGGTGGTAAGACCCTTAGTGATGGCGGACTTTCGGCTTCATTTTCTGAACAATAGTTGCTCGATCCAGTCTTCTTTCGAGATCAGTGATTTAAATTCGATAAAGCGCTGCTACTCATTTTTTAAACAGTACATAAGGTGGCTCGCTATGATTTTATGACTGCGCGTGTCTAATTTGAGACATCTGATTGGCTACCCTAAAAATCTGTGATCCTCTAACCCTAACTAGCCTGCAAGAAGACGTACTATCATAACCCAAACTGGCACTCGAAACTTATAGAACGTAAGCCGAGAACATACTTGTGGGCATCACATGTGCAATCGAGGTCACCCAAAAAGTGTTACCATGAGCTGCAGGTTGCTATTTTGGCGGGAAATTTTACTGATAATCGGGAAATTGTATGACATCATCACGCGTTTCCTTTCGGTGAATTATTTTGAAAAGTTTCACCCTTCAAGGTGAAGCTGATGCCTTTTTATTTCTGTTTCTTTTCCAAAAATTCTATCAGACAAACTTAATGTTAAAAAACATTAAATTTGGTCATATTGACAAAACCATTTGAATTAGTTTTCATTAAAATGTTTCGCGAAGCAATTCCGATCGGACTGTGAAGTTTGAAGAAATCTTCACCGAAGGAAACGCGAGAAATGGCAAAAAACTGTTATATTTATACTTGTTGTTGCCATGGGAACGATCTTGAAAAGGTAAATAACAACACCAAAGTAATTACGAGAATGTCACTAATCTTAATGGAGAATTTCATGAACATAAGTCACAAGGAGAAAAAAGCATTTTAGACCAATATAGTAATGCATTATGTAGAAAACCTTAATGACGGTCATATTCGAAACTAACCAAGGTTGATATCGAGGCCGGCTTCATATTAAGATGCAGGCCTGTCTGAGGTTAGAGACCAGCAATCAGAAACTAGCAGTTAGAGACCAGCAGTCAGTCTGTGGTTTTATTCGATAAAGAATCATTTATCCAGGCTGCATTGAGATATTCTTGACGATCTTAAAGAAACCTGTTGCATATCGAATAAATAGACCAAAGCAGAGCAGTAACCAAGCAGCCACGTTTCCCCTGTGAGCCCGAATGGCTTCCCAAGATGTTTCCAATTTTATCTGACGGTGTGAGTGATTGTTCTAAAATGCGATCAAAATGCGTCATTAGACATTATCTATGATGTGAACCTACATCGATTAGCTAGTTTTATTCCTTCCCCATTACTACTGCTACCACTACCGCTGCTGCTTCTGCTGCTGCTGCTGCTGCTGCTTTGTTGCTGCTTCTGATGCTGCTGTTGCTCCTGCTGCTACTGCTGTTGCTGTTGCTCCTGCTGCTGCTGCTACTCCTATTAATAATTTTAATATTAGATAACCCGGTCATATCTCATAATATAATGCTTTATATACGAGTTTAAATCTTTCCTATCCGGCCCAGTTAAATCGGTCGCACAAGAATGATGAAGTCGTGAATCGAAAAACATGGCACACGGTAACACTAGATTAAAAATTGAAAATCGACAAGCGCCAGGCACACGAGATCCACTCACACGCCAAGTTTGATTCGATGGCTTAAAAACTCTGTGATTGGTGGCATTTTGAATTTTCATGATGCTACGCGGGCGTAAGAGGAACTTTTCTAGAAAATTGAAAGTTTTCAACCTAATTTATGAAATAATTATCACAAATTAGGTTGAAAAACTTTCAATTTATAATAACATTATGTGCCTTCTTTGGGAAATTTAAAAGCACTGGTACAAGCCGGTTTATTGGGCTTTCAGAAAATGTATAGCTTTCGCAACAGTTATGGTTATTTCCAGAGATATCAATAGAACAAAGAGGTGATTCAATTTTGGATGTTTTTCAGCCAGACAGGAATTCATTCTCGTCTCTCCTTCACTGGTAACCAACCGATTTTAAAAATATCACTAGTGTCTTTAACATAATATTCAGTAACATAACTAGCTGCAGAAAACTGTAGACGTTGAAGTCGTTTCATAAGAAAATCATGAAGATGGTAAAAAACATCACAATAATCTAATTTCGTAAGTACTAATGATTCAACGAGATGCTTTTTCAATTTAAAATCAGTAAAATTCAGTGCCTTAGCCAGCTCAAAAGCAGTGGGAGGGCTGTTCAAGGATTGCAATCCCTAACGCGATCTCACTGGTCTAGTTAGTTATAGTGTTCGCAGAGAAGCCGCGACCATCTAAGGGGGTCTGGTGGCCATGATTCCACAGAAACTTTTTATTATGTTGAAGCTCTTATTTTTTGAAGCTCTTATTTTTTGAAGCTCTATAATCGCATTTCAACGATTTCAGCATGACATAGCACCAATAAGCCAACCACTAAGTTAAACCTAAATCATACACTATAAGGGCCCAAGGTAAGATATAGGTTTTAAGATAATCCACACCAAGATTCGAAACGAGAAATCAGAAAATGACAGATTGTAGAAATAACTTAACCTCTGCTCATGACACGCGAGTCTCCGTTCACACTAGTGGTCAATGGGAGTCAGGAATAAGAAGACCTATTAAGTTCAAGTAACGTACACTGTTGAATCGTATTAATTATAGTGGATCACCCCCTGTATATAGCTTCAATTTAATATCCTCATGTAATGTCCTCTATATATCTACTCCCATGAACTGGTATCCACTCACATTAATTGCTATCTGCTCCCCTGAACAATTATTCACTGCACTCTCGTGAACTTTTACTCCACTAATATTGACTAACATATTCTCCAACTAACTCCTATCTATTCCGATGAGTTACCTGTCTATTCTCATCAATTTCTATTTGCTCTCATGAACTCCTATCTACTCTCACGAAATCCTATATTTACTCCCATTAACTCCTATCTACTCTCACGAAATCCTATATTTACTCCCATTAACTCCCATCTACTCTCACGAAATCCTATATTTACTCCCATTAACTCCTACAGGTATCTACTTCCACGAAATCCTATATTTACTCCATAACTTCTATCTACTCCCACGAAATCCTATATTTACTCCCATTAACTCCCATCTACTCTCACGAAATCCTATATTTACTCCCATTAACTCCTATCTACTCTCACGAAATCCTATATTTACTCCCATTAACTCCTACAGGTATCTACTTCCACGAAATCCTATATTTACTCCATAACTTCTATCTACTCCCACGAAATCCTATATTTACTCCCATTAACTCCCATCTACTCTCACGAAATCCTATATTTACTCCCATTAACTCCCATCTACTCTCACGAAATCCTATATTTACTCCCATTAACTCCTACAGGTATCTACTTCCACGAAATCCTATATTTACTCCATAACTTCTATCTACTCCCACGAAATCCTATATTTACTCCCATTAACTCCTATCTACTTCGACGAAATCCTATATTTACTCTCATTAACTCCTATCTACTCCCACGAAATCCTATATTTACTCTCATTAACTCCTATCTACTCCCACGAAATCCTATATTTACTCCCATTAACCTACTCTCACGAAATCCTATATTTACTCCCATTAACTCCTATCTATACTCCCACGAAATCATATATTTACTCCATTAACTCCTATCTACTCTCACTAAATCCTATATTTACTCCCATTAACTCATATCTACTCCCACGAAATCCTTTATTTACTCCCATTAACTTCTATCTACGCCATTAACGCCATTAAGCTTGCCACTCCATTAATATTGACTCACATATTCTCCAACTAACTCCTATCTATTCCGATGAGTTACCTGTCTATTCTCATCAATTTCTATTTGCTCTCATGAACTCCTACACATGTATCTACTCTCACGAAATCCTATTTTTACTCCCATTAACTCCTATCTACTCTCAAGAAATCCTATATTTACTGCAAACTACAGGTATCTACTCTCACGAAATCCTATATTTACTCCCATTAACGCCTATCTACTCCCACGAAATCCTATATTTATTACCATTAACTCCTATCTACTCCCACAAAATCCTTTATTTACTCCCATTAACTTCTATCTACGCCATTAACGCCATTAAGCCTGCGTTATTCTGTGTTTTTTTCCTGTTAAATAAAGTGATTTATATAAAACGTCCAGCGTATTTGGCCATCGGTTGACAAACTGACAATGAGCTTACGCGCCATTTTTGACATAACTTTAAACTATATTTCAACCGGAATAAAATGTGACTGAACCAATCTTCGTGCTACCAGCCTTTAACTATATCCATGTGCAGCTTGGTTTTCAAGAAAATAACGTGATAACATCCGACTCATTTTGTCTACATTACTAGGAGTGGATGTACGCAGGATCCGTCATCTTACCTGTGAAAAGTAAAGTAGTTCTGACGTCGGTACTCTCATCTGTTGGCGTAGCTGAAGTTTTCTTGCAGTTATCTGGAGCATCTGAAAGCAAAAACAAAATTTATGTTATTTATCAGTTGCGGGAAGGCCGTATGGGACCATGTTGAATCAATAGCCATTGACAATCGTGGCCAATATTAAAAGCTTATCAACCACTGATCTCGAAAGAAGACTGGATCGAGCAACTATTGTTCAGAAAATGAAGCCGGAAGTCCGCCATTACTAAGGGACCAACTGAGGATCCGATGAGGATTTTTGTTGGATTATGTGATCTTACCATCGACAAAAATAAAATAATTTTGCTATAAAGAGGACCAGAAGCATTTTTCAAATTACTGGGTAAAATTATTCATGGCTTAGTAATGGCCGCCGTTGGCTCTAATTATCCAGTGAGAGAAGCCTAATACTAGACGTCAAATTAGGTTCAAGATTTTATGCATTTAATATTAACAAAGAAACTATATTGGCCAGGCACTAAACCTATTTCGCGAGCGTCACAGTGTGATTTGCTTGCAAACTCGGAGCTTCTAATGATATTTCGTCAATTTACATTATGCAAATATGCAAGCTTCAAAATCAGCTCATCAGATACAATAGAAAGCTCAATCCAGTCCTATTTTTGAGATCAGTGTTATTAACCGAAGCGAGGTCTGTGAAGAGTCGTATATAGATAGACTAATAAAACTGGATCTGCTCCCTCTATATGTGTACGACATGGTTACTTGGACATGGATTTATTGTTTACTAAACATGAACCCTAATGTAATCCCAGTGGTCCTTATTTCTGCAAGGCTTACCAGATCTAACAGTAATCCCAGCTCCGTTCAATTTCTAGTCCGCAAATGCAATACACCTTTCAAAAATCGTTTTTCAAAAGATCTACTAGAATTTGGTACACATTAGTTAACGATCTACCCTGGGGACCATAGCTTCTTACGTGCTCGCAGAGGGAAATATTGCTCGCAAAGGAGCTAGAACGGGAAAATTGTTGGTGCATATTCTTCTCGTTCCCTTTTTCGGGTGTGGAAGAATCTATGATACCGAGGGTACATCAACGATCTTGAAAATTTCACTACATTAGAACTGGCTGCCTTTGGAACTGCGCTGCTTAAGGTAATTCCTCAGTAATTCTTTCCGAAATGAAAATTTGCTGAAACTTCCCAGTCTTAAAGTTATTGACATACTTATATTAAAGCCAAAAAAAAAAGGTTGGGGTCACGGACCTTGTTTAGAAGATATGGCACATCTCAGATCACCTCTTACTCAAGTATGGTGACGTCATTGTGACCAATTTACGAGTTGAGTAAAAACCGCATTGCACAACTTTTTCTTTAAACTTTTGACAAAGATATATTTTTATTTTTCGCAACTAGTAATTTTATACAAGAAACATGGTATTTTAGGGAAAAAGAAACAGCTAACAGGATTTATTATGATAAAGAAAGGTCGTTTCCCATATTCTTTGACATGTTATTTGAAGAAACATTCATCAAAAATGTAAAATATTGTAAGCTGTAGAAATGATTGTTCTCTATGTTTCTGTTATAACACGTAAAAGTGGTAAAAGAAAAGAATTATTAAGGAAAAAATTATGGTCACCGACCTTCTTTAAGAACTATGACCTTAAACCTGCATTATCAAGTAGTTTACAAACCTACTTGCACAGGGAGCCCTAGCGAGACTTGTGTAACCACTCTCGGAAAAAAATTGATTTAGTCCCTTAATAAATCTTCCCTACCAGTACATAAGCGGCCATTGTTAGATTTGGCACTAAATTGTCCTAAAATGGTCGGAATTTTTTGAAAGTGTTGCATAATGGCCATAAAAACACTGATTATTGGATGTGCGCAGTAAATGTGCGCAATGCACAACTGAGGAATCACCTTAATTACTATTTCAGGGCCCTCCCTACTTCATACGAACATGATGATCGCCGTTCATGGAAAAAGGGATGACCCAATATGACCTTCCCATTTTCAAGAACGAGTCTAATCCCAATCCTAACACTATATCGATAACCTTGATCCTAACCTTAAACCTAACCCTAACCGTAGCTAGCTAACCCTAACCTAACCAATAATAAAGACAAGTTTTGTAATAAAAACAGCAAGGTCCTTTTGAGTCATCCTCTTTTAGCTATTTCCCGTGTTCTTGTAAAATTCGTTAATAATTCATGAAGAAAATTCAAAATAAATTAATATTTAATCAGCATCTTTAAGTAATAGATAAAATACGAGCGGCAGATCTGTGTGGGCATTTACAATGGCGAGTGCGTAGGACGAGCCATTGTAAAACTCATACAGATCTGACGCGAGTATTTTATCGTACTTGAACTAATTTTATCGTACTTGAATCGTGAAATGAACCAATGAACGATGCTATAGGCTTAATTAGTATTCATAACTTTGTTAAAGATCGTCCTAATAAGCATTCATAACTTTGTTAAAGATCGTCCTAACCAGTATTCAATCTTTATTGAGCTTTACAAAGCTATACATGTGACCAAAATACCACGCTGTGATTGTGGCTTAGCCTCATTAATTATTCATGAATTTCACAAGTAGTAGTTAAAAGATGAGCGGCCGATGTTTATGGGCAGTTACAATAGACCTTATTCATAAATGGCCGACAATGTAAAATTATTTTATATGCATATCAATTGGCCCTTATGACCTCGTTTTAAAGAAAGAATCCTTTTCAATTTCGTACATGAAAACGAGTTCATAAGGGCTAATTTATATGCATATAAAATAATATTAATTTGGCGGCCATTTTTTAATAAGGTCTATGGCGAGCCGCAGGCAAGCCGTTGTAACGAACTTGTAAAATGAATAGAATATATGATGCATACTTTGTTTGGAAGTTGTAGAAACGGTGCAAACAAATTATTTTAGCTCCGAAAAAGCTCAATTTGATCAAGTTAACGTTGATAAAACATTGATGTTTTATTAATTTATTAAGTATCCTGTGTTAAAGATGCTGATTAAATATTAATTTCTTTTGAATTTTCTTCATGAATTTTTAATGCATTTTACAACAAAGGATAAATTGATTAATAAAACATCAATTTTTTATCAAAGTTAACTTGATCAAATTGAGCTTTTTCGGAGTTAAAATAATTTGTTTGTACCGTTTCTACAACTTCCAAACAAAGTATGCATCATATATTCTATGCATTTTACAAGTTCGTTAAAATATTGGCGGTCGATGTTTATGGGCAGTTACAACGGCTCGCCATTGTAACTGCCCGTAAAAATCGGCCGCTCATGTTTGAACTACTACTTGTAAATTGTGGCGAAGCTAATAAAATAAAAATAGCATAAATTGCATGAAATGAGCTACAACTGCAGGCGACGTGACGAGCCTTAAAAAAGGCACAACTTCTTACCAATAACTATGAGGTCTAAACTGTTGTTAAACCCGAGACCATGTCTATTCTCTGGAACACAAGAATAACGACCTTCGTGTTTCTTTTGAACTTCAGGAATTCTAAAATTCCCCGTTTTGCTTCCTCGCACGACGAGACGGTTATTATGATAAAAATTGAACGATCTAACTGGTGGTTTATTTCCAACAGCTTCGCACGTGAACTTCACTTCTTCACACTGGTATATCGTGCCGTCCAAAGAAGCCGTATTGGAAAATGATGTCACTCTTGGTCTCTCTAGAGATATAGAAATTATTAATAACAGCAATTTTAATAATAACAAATCATATGTATAACATCAAGTGATATAATAGTCACTTCCCAAATTTTCTTCGAAGGGCAAGAAATAGCTTGGAATCGTGGTTAGATATGAAAGATACCAATAAAGTATTTACGATCTCAACCTTGACGAACGTGGAGCCACTGTTTCATTTGAAAGTGCCCCTGCGACGAAATATCACATTACGTTTCCAGGCATTTTTGTTACAGAACATCATTTTAGGTTAATAAATATTCGCATTTGCCAAAGGAAACGAACAACAAGATATACAGGTATGCTCGCATTAACTCCAAATATATGCTCACATTAACTCCAAATATATGCTCACATTAATTCCAAATATATGCTCACATTAACTCCAAATATATCATGGTCACATTAACTCCAAATATATGCTCACATTAACTCCAAATATATGCTCACATTAACTCCAAATATATGCTCACATTAACTCCAAATATATCATGGTCACATTAATTCCAAATATATGCTCGCATTAACTCCAAATACATCATGCGCATATTAACTCCAAATACATCATGCGCACATTAATTCCAAATATATGCTCACATTAACTCCAAATATATGCTCACATTAACTCCAAATATATGCTCACATTAACTCCAAATATATCATGCTTACATTAACTCCAAATATATGCTTACATTAACTCCAAATATATGCTTACATTAACTCCAAATATATGCTCACATTAACTCCAAATATATCATGCTTACATTAACTCCAACTATATGCTCACATTAACTCCAAATATATGCTCACATTAACTCCAAATATATGCTCACATTAACTCCAAATATACAGGTATGCTCACATTAACTCCAAATATATGCTCACATTAACTCCAAATATATGCTCACATTAACTCCAAATATATGCTCACATTAACTCCAAATACATCATGCTTACATTAACTCCAAATATATGCTCACATTAACTCCAAATATATCATGCTCACATTAATTCCAAATATATGCTTACATTAACTCCAAATATACAGGTATGCTCACATTAACTCCAAATATATGCTCACATTAACTCCAAATATATGCTCACATTAATTCCAAATATATGCTCACATTAACTCCAAATATATGCTAACATATTAACTCCAAATATATGCTCGCATTAACTCCAAATATATGCTCACATATTAACTCCAAATATATGCTCACATTAACTCCAAATATATGCGCACATTAATTCCAAATATATGCTCACATTAACTCCAAATATATGCTCACATATTAACTCCAAATATATGCTCACATTAACTCCAAATATATGCGCACATTAATTCCAAATATATGCTCACATTAACTCCAAATATATGCTCACATATTAACTCCAAATATATGCTCACATTAACTCCAAATATATGCTCACATATTAACTCCAAATATATGCTCACATATTAACTCCAAATATATGCTCACATATTAACTCCAAATATATGCTCACATTAACTCCAAATACATCATGGTCACATTAACTCCAAATATATGCTGACATTAACTCCAAATATATGCTCACATTAACTCCAAATACATCATGCTTACATTAACTCCAAATATATGCTCACATTAACTCCAAATATATGCTCACATTAACTCCAAATATATGCTCACATTAACTCCTATCTATTCCATTACCTGAATTCCGACCTAAATGTACTCCCATTTATCGTGTCTATACTCCAATTAATCCCTATCAATAATAACCATCAACTACCATTTATCCTAGCTAATCCCATTAACTCCTATCCACCACCTTTACCCCATATTCTCTTTTACTTTCATCTACTCCATGAAATCCTATATGCTCCCATTTTCTCCCTCGACTCGCCGTAATTACACCCCTATACTACAGTGCTTGTACACTTACTATAAACTTGCAATCTCAATGTTCTGTTGGCCTCCCCCATGTAGTTACTGGCAAAGCATTGATAATTCCCAGAGTGTGATAGTTCAGCATTGGTTATTTCGAGACTTTTTAACTCGACAATCTTTACTTTTGCCATGGAGATACTGTTCCAATACCAGAAAACGTTTGGACTAGGATAACCTGATACTTCACAAGATATCTTGTAATAGTCACCTTCAAGTAACTCAACGTTGGAATGAGGGAATAGGTGTATAAACGGAGGAACTGTGAAAATAAGTACAGTATAATTAAGATAATATAGGAAATCCACCATTTATAAGGTTAATAGATAGCTTTATTAAAGGGCTATTCCCCGCTTAAAGGGCTATTCCCCTGCAGCTGCAAAGCCTTGAAATTGCATTTTTTTTGGCTTGAAATTGTATATCTCGATTATTCGAGAACATTTCATATGTCACCACGATAAAATCGTTATTCTAATAAAATAAAATGTTTACATAACCTGATGCAAACACTCGAGGGAGTCTGGGAAAACTTGCGAAAGTACTTATTTTAAAGGGGAACTGTACCCAAAAAACAAATTACTTTTAAATATAAGGGCTTTGAGTATAATGTTTAGAAATGTTAATAGTTTTACGGTATCTGCTCTTGTACTAGAGAAATAACATTTTCATTTTCGTATTTTATGCTTCTGCACGCCGCCATTTTCTGTTTGCTCGACGGCTCAGACTCGAGGTCCAGCGGGACTTTCTTTTCAATTTTGACGTCACTTGAGTGTAAGGAACAAAAGACAAGCACTCAATGACGTCAAAATTGAAAAGAAAACCACCGCTGTACATCAATCTTGTGCCGTCGAGCAAACTCAAAATGGCGGCGTCCAGAAGCATAAAATACGAGAATGAAAACGTTATTTCTCGAGTACAAGAGCAAATACCGTAAAACTATTAACATTTCTAAACATTATACTTACAGGCCGTTTATTTAAAAGTAATTTATTTTTTGGGTACAGTTCCCCTTTAACCCTCGTCCATACGGATTGGGTGTATCCACTGACCTCTATATATTAAAATTATATATTTTCTATCACATAAAGTATATATATTGAATATGAAAGGGAAACATTCGCCGACGCTGACACCTACCTCCAACATACAACTCAACTTTATGCCACAGGTCTCCACTATTAAGCTCGATATGGCACTTGTAAAAGCCTTGGTCTCTAGCACTCACGTTAAGTAACGTTAAATCGCCCGAAGGTTGAACAAGAACGTGGCCTTTGAACGACTTATCAACGATGGCCAGACTGTCTTTCGTTCTGTAGGCTATTCTCACGGAGGACGTCTCAAAGGAGCGCGTTTTACTGTGCTCTAATTTTAAGAAAATCAGTTCATCTCCGTTTTCGAGGGTGAAATTCCAAGAAAACGTCACGTTTTCTCCGACTCTTGCTTTTACTACTGGCGCTGGCTTGGACGAGTAGAAGACGGAGTACGCTACAAAATGAGAAGGCGTTAAAGTGCTGCTGCGACGAAAATTTGGTTGCGATTTCTTTTCATAGAATCGACGTTCAGCACGAAATAACTACGTCAATTGAAGTACCTATGCAATGAAACATTCAGTTGTAAAATAACTTTTTTATTTCAAAGAACTCTTGAAACTATTAAGACTAACCATTTGCAACTTTTCCTGATCACTTCACTCTTGAGATATTAAGATTTGTTTGATATGTAAATTAATGATCATACTTATGACATCACACTGCATAATAACTTATTGAAAACGCTTATACATCCTTGAGATTATGTAATGAAATCACTTGAAATGCAGGTGCATGTGCGTGGATGTATCCAGTGACATCAAATATGCAAATCATCAAACGATTCCATGTGATAATGGTAAAGATATGCAGAATTTTGCAATAAGTCATTATGCACTGTGATGTCATAAGTATGATCATTTACATATTGAACAAATATTAATATCTCAAGAGTGAAGTGAGATATGAAAAAGTTGTACATTTACAGTTTTTTACATCTAGTCTTTGTACACGTTGTACAGTTAGTCTTTATAGTTTCAAGAGTTCTTTCAAACAAAAGAGTTATTTTACAACTGAATTTTGCCATTGCATAGGCACTTTATTATTGAAGTGAAATAATAAATTTAAAGTGTTTATGAAACGAAAATTAAGTTTTATTTATTTAAATGAACTTCTAAAATAACAAAGAATTGTAATTTAGAGCTCTTTCATATCTCTCACGTGGTTCTCGAGATAGAATTTGTGATATGAAAATACCGACGTCACGAGGTTTTTACCGAAGTTTTTTAGAAAATCAGGTTTATCTTTGAGCTTATTCGACAAAATCACTTGAATCTTTGCACATTACTGTACGACACTTCGTGAATATTCACATCATTACACCAAAATAGTGATGCCAAAATAATTTACTTTATTATACACTTACACAGAATTCACCAATCAATTGTCTCTATTAGCATCACGTGGCAGCCCAATATTTTACGATGTAGGACAGCTACATATTGAGCAGTAACCTTTGGACTGTTTACGCAGGCTGTTCACGTGCAAAGCAACGTCACTCGCGTGCCTTTTATCTAAATCGAAATTTCATTGGTTGAAGTACTTCTCGCGGAACGTGCGATGTGTTTTTCCGAGTTTTGTTTTATTATTCTTTTCGATGACCAGCAACCTTTTGAGTCTTTTGACTGTTTATTTATTGTTTATTTGTTTATTAACTTTACAACCAAGCAAAAATGCAAAATAATTAATACAACGGTTAATAATAAAAAAATAAAAACGGAGCAGTTTTGAACATAAGTGAAGAACATAAGAACAGTCTTGACTGTCTGTTTACGTGCGAAGAAACATCCTTGTGTTAAGATATTTTGTTCGATATAATAAAACACCTATTGGATTCATCTTCGCCCAATATTACAAAATATTTAAGTCTCGACTTGCAATATTAGGCTCAACCTTCGGTCTCGCCCAATATTGAATTCTCGACTTAAATATTTTGTAATATTGGGCTCAGAGGAATCCAATAAGTAATGTTTCTAGTTACTTCATTCTGAAAATGTGCAAATCTCGTGACGACGGTGGTTGTCATTTGCATCTAAATAACTGGTAATAAGTTCGACTGAAACTTTTACCTTTATGTTATCGACGAGAGATTTTAGATTTATGTTTTATATTATGCATGATTGGGAGAATTGATTTTGATACTTTTCAGTATGTTAATTTTAAGCAGCTTAATCATTCTTTACGTGATTCAGAGCTAGTTTTATCAAAGAGAAGATTTAAGACAAACGTCTTTAAATTCTCTTATTTTAATCGTATAGTTGACTTGTGGAACAATTTGCCTTTAGCTACAGGCAAGAATGAGAGTTATGACATTTTTAAGAAAGACATTACCAAATTTTATACGGAGAAACTTTATTCAAATGTCAATAACTTTTTATAATTTGTACGACACTATATTAGTACATTTTATTCGATATTATAATGAACATATATTATTTATTAGATATTAGTACACTTAATTAATATATTTATTTGCTATATCTCTGAGGCGGATTATCTTTGTAAGGAACTTTTAGTTCTGTATAAACCGTCCTAATTTGTACTATTTTGTTATATATTGCATGTTTTCAAAATGTATAATTAAAGTAATAAATAAAAATAAATAAATAAATAATAATAAAAAAAATTTCATGTTACGAGGGACCCTAATACTAGCGTTAGAGTTAGTATTAGGGTTGTATACGGGTTGTATCAGGGTTAGTATTAGGGTTGGGGTTAGTATTAGGGTTAGTATTAGGGTTGGGGTTAGTATTAAAAAACCTACTAGTGATAAAGAGCAATTCACTGGTTCACTAGTGATAAATAGCAATTCACTGGTAATCTTCACTGGTTGCCAGTGAGATCAAGGATTGTATTTAAGATACTAATAATTACTTTCAAGGCTTTGCATGGCCAGGCGCCTGTTTATATTACTGATTTGCTAACTAAATATAAACCTACTCGTGCTTTGAGATCTGCTACTTGAGCCAAAATCCAAAACGGTGACTCATGGAGACAGAGCGTTCTCGGTTTCGGCACCAAAACTGTGGAATTCATTACCACAGGAAATTAGAAGCTTTGATATGTTGGGTAATTTTAAGTCAGCACTTAAGACTTTTCTTTTTTAAAATTGATAGTTTTTTGTTCATGTTGGTAATATATGTAGTACAGGCTTTATCTTGTAATGAAACTTCAATTTGTTTTATAAGTAACTTTAAGAATATATTGTTGTAAGAGTATTGAGACTATTGTATAATGCTCCTAATACATCTTTTATTATTATTATTATTATTATTATTATTAGAGTTAGGGTCTCTCGTAACATGGAATTATTTGTGCATATATTTGAACATGAACTTACTACCAAATATCTCAATAAAGACGTGATATGAAAGAGCTCTAAATTACCATTCCTCGTTATTTTAGGTGTTCGTATAAATACCTAAAACTTAATTTTCGTTTCATAAACACTTTAAGGCTGTTAAAGTTTTCTTAACTTTGATCCTTTTGCATGGCCGTCATAAATGGATGGTCGCCATTGTGGAAAGAAGATCAAAGGTAGTTTGAATGAGCTTTATATAGGTTTATTATTTTACTTCAATACTAGTGAAGCGACTCAGCGACGCAACCAGGAATTTGAAAAGAGGGGCCGGGGTCGTTTTTGGTGAAGAACTCCCCTCCCCCAAACAATAACCATGTACTACCGGATGTTTCACATCGGTCACCATATAGTGATCAGTATATACGATCACTATATGGTCAATCGAATTTAGATGGTTATGAAATTCGTCTACAAAATCCCTCTTGAGACAACAGTGGCTGTCATCCACGTATCTATACCATCAACATGTGGAACAATATGATCACCGTCCTGATTTTGACAATGTTGCTGTAATCAATAAAACAAGAAATTACTGCATGAACGATTGTTTTTAGAGGCGTGGTATTCCCAAAATAATCCTAATTCAGGAAATGATCACATACAAATACCTAACATCCATAAGTCACTTTCTTAGCTAATCTACATAACCTTGAACCTGTATATAAGTCAGCTTGACATTTAATTGTTTAACTGACATTTTAACCGACGACGACCGGAGTTTTTTGGCCGAAAAGTCTTTTTAAGTTTTTAATAAACGTTTGTTTTAAAGTGCCCATCGAGGTAAATGTTGTTCGTCTTTGTTTCAGCTGTTTTCGTTTTGTGGTGAAGAAACTGGCGTCGCAAAACTACCGTTGTTTTAGTTGAAATTTGGGACGCGTTTTTCACCGTCTAAAGTTGGATCTTTTCGCCTAAAATGAGTAATGGTAGTCGGATATTCTATCGTAAAGTGGCATTGTGATATTTTTTGGTAGTTTGACTATCATTTTTAGCTGTATTATTGCTAAACGTTGCGATTTATGGTGATTTTGTGACATCACGATTTGCAACTAGGTTTTCACGCGACCAACTGGTGTCTAAACCAATCAGCATGCTGGAAACGTCGCACGTGATCTTAGTTTCCTATCCAGTCTATTTACTATCCATGGTACCATCTAGCCACGAATTTTGATTTTTAGGGTCTCTGAAACACCATTTCCCGCGTTCTGAGGCGAGTTTTTAAAAGTAATCCATGATCCATGTATGGTTATTGGTTATTACTAAATCAGAACATGGCACAATACACGTCAAGATATCTTGAGATTCATTGATAAACAACTCTGAATTGAAACATTTCTCAGAATCATAGACCCTTTTAATAAGTACAGAATATTTAGTTTCTCTTGTTTTGGGTGACTCCTAACGCAAAGTGAGTCTGATATTCATAAGTCGAAAGATATGGACGAGCAGGAGCTTCCGCCATTTTACATAATTGCATAATTATATCTTATTGAATGGTTTGGCATATAATACGGCCGGGTATTTTACGAGTTTCTCAAGTATTTTTCCGAGCCGGCCGAGGTTTTTATTATATGACTACTTGCAGAAATTGAATAAGTTTGTATTTATTTCATTTCCTCGTTTGTTTGTGATACGTTGTCAGACGTTGTTTCTGTTAAACTGTCCATTGCTTTGAGATATTCATCGTCAAAGTCGTCAGAGTTTAACGAAAATAATAAGGCGTCGTTCATGTCTGTACTTACATTTTCAAAATTAAAAAGACAGTTCGCATCCGCCATTTTAGGCTTTGGTTTAAAGCTGTTGGTTTTGTTCTGTTCAAACCGGTTTAACTGGTATAGAAGAGGAGAAATACGGATTTTACCATGCAATACGGCCTGGTATTTGTTCTGTTCTCGTGCCCTTATATGGAAGAATTACGTCATTGTCATATAATAATACAGGTTATTCTTCCATATGCTAATATATTTGGTGACTGCGTATCAGCCCTTGCTTTAAATTTCCGTCTATGCCGAAGCCCACGCGAATCATCAGATACCTGCGAGTTGCTCATCGATATGTTTTTGCAATTTGATAATTGGACTTGACTAATGTTGCTCAGAACACATCTACCCCTCAAATTTCTCGCCGGATTTTGACTTTTCACGAGAACGGTCTTGGGGACCATTGGGGGGCGCTCGCCGCCCCTCCCTCCCCCCTCCCTTGGCTACGCCACTGCACAGCGATCGAACCAGTAACCTTCTGATCGCAATCTAACCATTGGAAGGTTACAATGAACGAAATAATAGGTTGCAATAGAACGATATCTGCGAGAGGAGAACGACTGGAATGAATGAAAGCCCGTGTCTCGAAGTACCCTCTTTTCAACGGAAACCGTTTAATGCTCGTTTTATTGTTGACAGAAAATTCCCGGAGCTGTTTAAGTGGTTCAAGGAATTTCTCGGATACAAGATTTCTAGTCCGATGGAGACCCCGAGTTTTAAGGAGCGCACGTCGGGAGAACTAGCGCATTTGGAAATCGGTAAGAGAGCATTTTAGATATTAGAGACATTTAGCATCACGTTAATCCCGGGAAACGACAAACTGCGGTTAGCGGTCAGCGGTAACAACCATAATCAACTTTAGCATGACGGTCCACTTTTCCGGAAAACAGATAAGCCGCCATGTTTGTTTTCCCTTCGCTCGCACTACTTTATGTAAATGCTCAAATCCCATATGCAATTACATTACATTACATTCCATTATACAATTTACAATCACCACTACAATTTAATGTTAAACGTTAAAAACTTAACATTTAAGTAGCATAAAAATACAAAAACCTAAATGTTAGCCTTAAACGCGAATGTATTTAGTTTAAAGTGGTTCTCCGATGAAAAAATTTCTGCTAATTTTTTTACATAATCTCAAAGATATAATGGTAATTAGTAATCATGCAGAGATTCAGTTCAAAATTCGTCGAAAGAAAGTTATACTTTACGTGTGAAGTTTGTATTTTGGAGCGCCGCCATTAAAGTGGCCGAGTGCAAGAAGAATGAGTCGAGTAGAGCTTATGACGTCATAACCTCAACAACTACAAAAGGGTCATTGTTATTTTCAACAAAAGGGTCATTGTTGTTGTTGAGGCTATGACGTAATAAGCTCTCCTCAACTCATTCTTCTCGCACTCGGCCACTTTAATGGCGACGCTCCAAAATACAAACTTCACACGTAAAGTATAACCTTTCTTTCAATGAATTTTGAAGTGAAACTCTGCACGATTACTAATTACCATTATATCTTTGCGATTATGTAAAAAAATAAGCAGAAATTTTTTCATCGGAGAACCACTTTAAGTTGCTAAAAACCCTTGCCGTAGGTCACTTACCGCTAGAAGGGCGACGCAAGACCATGGTCTGGTGACATGTTGAGGTTTGCCAGAAAAAGCGCCATGCTAAATATCCCTGTTAGATCGAGATTCCCCGCGGTTTACCAGCCTTTTACCGATAATAATGCATTATGTATTAAATGTGACTTGCAGCTTGGTTATTGTTCGCTACTCAAGCTTTAACGCAAACTCAGAAAAATGTTTCTGAGCCCCAGACAGGAATCGAACCCGCACAACCTTCTGATCTCCGGTTAGACGCTCTAATTATTGAGCTACCAGAACTCAGATGGCAGAGAGCGAAGGCTGCGTTGTGTATTAGTTTGTACGTGCGTAATACGACATTTAGCAGTATGTATGTCGCACGTACAACATTTAGCAGTACGAACTAGTACACAACGTAGCCTTCGCTCTGCCATCTAAGAGTTTGAAACTATTATTTAGATGCTGCGAAAAAATGAAGCCGGGAATATTTCGCGGCGGCCATCTTGAATGCACCATGCTATATAGTTTTACTGTAGGCGACAGAGATTATCTGTCTCTGATTTTTAAGATGGTAAAATGAATCAGTTGTCGAAGGTTTTCGCGTATTCATTTTAACATCTTAAAAGATCAGAGACAGATACAGTAGTTTCTGTCGCCTATAGTAAAACTATATAACGGGTCCCAAGAAGATTGTCGCCATGAGCTACTTCCGTCTTCATTTTCTGAGCAATAGTTGCTCCATATTTTGGGGAGATACCGCAGTCCAGTTATATATAGAGGTCAGTGGTTTTGTCGTTTTCAGTTTTGACCGCGTAGGGTTCTGAAACTGACGTCCAATGTCCGCCATTTTTGTCTTCACTTTTTGTTTGACAGTCAGCGTTGTAGTTACTCTCGTCCCCAGAGCCCTTGACTGTTAGAAGCGCGTCAAGTGGCTCTGGGACCCTCTGTTAAAATGGAGCGTTCTGATTCGTTATTATGAACAACGAAACAACAACAACAACGTTATATATGTTTATAATGTTTACAATATTTAAATAGTGGATCACAAAGAAAGTTGAGAATAAAAAGTCAGATTATGTCAAAAATAAAAATAGAGGTTTCTAGAATGTATTAGTATAGCGTCCATGTATCGCCATACAGTACTGTGTAATAATCAACATGCTTGCGAGACATGTTGCTAGAGTAATTAGTGCAAGACACCACTGCCTATAGTTGACAAACGTTACTGAACAATACCGTGATGTACATACACGTGTTGCATGTTCGTTTCAGATTACTCGTCTTGTAAACGTTGTGGCACAAGCTACCGAGCCTTGCCGAAGAGCTACACGCAACCCAAGTGCACAGGTCGAACGGGGTTGTGCCGCGAAGTCCTCAACGACACCTGGGTATCATTCCCCTGTTGGTCCGAGGACACCACCTTCCTGGGAACGAAGAAGACGCAGTACGAGGAGTACATCTTCAGGTGCGAGGACGAGCGCTTTGAGTTGGACGGAATAGTGGAGGTGAATCTATCGACGATACGAGTCCTGGAAGCAGTCCAGAAAAAACTGAATCACTTAAGCACGGAAGAGCAACAGAAGTTTCGCTTGGACAGCTGTCTGGGTGGCACCTCGGAGGTCATTCACAAGAAGGCGATTCAGAGGATATACGGAGATAAGGCCCCGGACATTATCGATGGGTTGAAGAGGACTCCTGCCGTGGCCGTACCGCTGGTTCTCAAAAGGTAAGGATTCACAATTTCACGTGACCATTCATCTCCGTGTTTAGTGTTTCTTCTTGAGTATTTCCAAGACTTTCCCTCCGTTTTTTCCCGTATTAAAGGGATATGGCAATATAAATTAACTTTATCTCATTTGAAAGAACTCGTAAAATGGTACAAGAAGACCTTTTACAATTTTTCTGTATCTTTTTTGGTTTTTGAAATATTTCAGATAATTATGACAAAAGACAGTCTACAATCCGCCATCTTGTTGTAATATTTGACCTCATTAACTAGAAATTGGTGACGTCACAAGCAGGGTAAACCTGATGAAACTACTCCATAGGTGACCGAATTTCCGCGGAAGGCTTTTTAAAATGTTGTGGGCCAATTGAAAATGGAAATAGTGCAACATAATCGAGTTTCTGGCTCATAATGTCGTAAGGTTGGCAAGATAAAAATTTCACTTTACCCTACTTATGACGTCACATGCATATCGAAAATAATTCCAAGATGGCGGGCAGCACGCTGTCACAACGCTGTCTTTCGTCAAATTATTTCGAAAACCAAAAAAGATAAGGGCAAATTGAAAAAGGTCTTGTTATACCATTTCGCGAGTTCTTTCAAATGAGACAAAGTTAATTTATATTGCCATATCCCTTTAAATGGGAACTGTGCCCAAAAAATTAATTACTTTTAAATAAAAGGCCTTAAAGTATAATATTTAGAAATGTTAATAGTTTTAGGTCGAGTTTGCTCGACAGCTCAGACTCGAGTTACAGCGGGGGTTCCTTTTCAATTTTTGACGTAACTGAGAGCAAGGAACAAAAGACAAGCACTCAATGACGTCAAAATTGAAAAGAAAACTACCGCTGTACATCAATCTTGAGCCGTCGAACAAACTCGAAAATGGCGGCGTCCAGAAGCATAAAATAGACAGATTTAGCAAACAGGACGCGGACGTCAAGAGGACGTGAGAATGGCGTGATTTGACCGACGAAGACTGGGTCGAGGACGCCGTCGTGTTGTGAAGAAAAACAGATTTAGCAAACGTACAGGACATCTCGACAACGTTATTCTATAAATGCCTTTTTCAACAAAAGGAAGCTTTATACAAACAGACAATAAGTGAAATGAGAAAAAAGCAAATTATACACAAAGGTAGATATGTTTAAGAATGACCAACTAATTCATGTTAGTTATAAGATCGTGTTTTTCTTCTAAAATCCTACTAGGGAAACCTCCGAAGAAACAGGCCGAAAAACGATAATTTGCGTACAGAATTTTTGCCAAAGTTCTTCCTTACAAGTTTCTGAAAATATTAATCACGAAAATATGCCGTTTAACTTAATGTTGGATTGCTGCAAATGTAAAGTGATGTTGTGAGTTTGTCTAGCCTTCATATTCTACAACACAGAATCTGTCGGGTTTTCTTTCACTGTCGAAGTGTTGTTCGGTGATTTTTTGTTGCTACAAGAACAAAATGAATGGTTTCTTCGTGAATATCCTGCCCGACGAGAGGTAAAATAAACATTTTACACCTTTTCCATGTGCTTTTGGTTGTCTTTTTGGGTTTTATTAAAACTTTCAATAAGGTGAACTTCGCCCTCACAAATTATACGCAAATGCTCGTTCGCTTTTAACGTTGCCATGTATATAATATATTTCGGCCTATTTTTGCAAAATCTTGTGAAAATTAACAGGGAAGATTGCTATATTTTATGATTTGCTTTTTGTGTGTACAAGACCTCAAAAATTAAAAATTCCCGTGTTTGGATAATCAGAGCTTTTGTGTACATGTTTAATATTTTATAAACACGTTTTCGAATGAAAATTTGTTGGCCTTATTTTGATCTCGTTTCGATAATACAATTCAAACCATTAATTTTATTACACTGTATATATTTTTATGTATGTGTCTTGGAGTTTTTAATCGACTTTTCATGCTTACAAGACTGAAACTTTGCCTGTTTAATATGTCTTTCACTGCACAGAATTGCCTCAGAGGCTAAAGATTTTCTTCACATTGATTAAAAAAGTCAGTCTATCATACTGTCATATTTTTGCTTCGTTTCGTTAACAAAACCTATAGCACGAACTACATTTACCGAGGTTTTATATTCATAATACAAAAACGAAATTATAGAGGTGCTTATATTCAAATGGAATATCACAAAACCCTTATATTTACCAAATTTACAAGCTATTTTTATCAATGCACAAAAACTTTATTTACGCTTTTTACGTACACGAAATATTATAAATAAAACAAAAGTGTACATAACTTTTATCTCTAATTGTTTCTTTGCTTGTTCTCGCCTTGTTACGAACAAAAAAAACCTAAAACAGTTCACGTCTTAGACAGGACGTCAAATCTTGAAAATCACGTCCTAAAAATCGCGAAGACGACGTCGTCTTTAGCGCCGGAAGTGAAATTGACAAAAATCCACGCCATCTTTCGCCATCTCACGTCCTCTTGACGTCCGCGTCCTGTTTGCTAAATCTGTCTAATATAAAATACGAGAATGAAAACGTCATTTCTCCAGGCCCATAACCTCAAAATGTTTTATTGTCTTGTTTGGAAGAACTTTTAAAATGATAAAGTAACTTCTTTTGAAGATTTTCGTTTCTTTGCTTTCTTTTTGAGATATATCAGTTTGTTTGATATGCAATATCAATTTGATATAATACCAGATCAGCTAATAAGAACAATATTTAAATTACCTTAGATCCTTTAGAGTCGATATGAACATCTCTATTGAGATAGTATACTAGATTGTGTATTGTCTCAATGGGGATGTTTCAGTCGCTTAGTCTTTTCTCTGTAATACTACATCTGTAATACTGTATTTAATTTACAATATATTTCATAATCAATTAACTTTATATACTTTCCTCCTTTGGTTTGTAAAAATATTTTTTAAACTTACATTAATATACATTTAAATTCATTGCCTGCCACGATTAGCTTGACTACTAGCAGGTAATGCAATGTTTAATTTTTCTTTGTAAATTTTGTAATCATTAAATCATAAATCATAAATATTAAAACGCCAATATGCAAAGGAAATTCTGGCTTAAAAACATTTCATTGAAGTGCATGTCGCCTATGGAATAAGCTAGACCAATCCTATAGAAATATTACCTCGCATACTAATTTTAAAAAAGCTTTACATACTATGATTCTGGATCAAAACCGTATACTCAAAAATTTTCGAATGTTAAAAACTTCCTAGCTAGACTTTGAAATAACACCATAGAACTCTAATTTTCTTTTTTTGATGTAACTATTATTTGATGTAATTTATCTGATGTAATTTAATTCCTATTTGATGTAATTTATCTGAGGGCCATTATGAAAACTACCGGGTAACCGGTAATTAATGTTATACCCTCATTAAAATAAAGTATTTCTTCTTCTTCTTCTTCAAATGTCTGGAATTTCGTCAACATGCATAATGACTTATTGAAGAAATGTGTATATCTCTTTCATTCACGAACGAAATCCTTTAAAATCAAGAAGTCTGGTGTTGTGGGAGAAACCCACACACTTTAGTGTTGTTTTTTTCATGAACGCAAATATATATAACATTCTCTGATAACTCATCATGCATGTGTGACGAAATTCCAGATATTTGCATATTAAACAAACTGATATATCTCAAAAAGAAAGCGAAAAACGAAAATCTTCAAAAGAAGTTACTTTATCATTTTAAAAGTTCTTCCAAATAAGACAATAAAACATTTTGAGGTTAGGGGCACTTTAACGTTTTAAATGAGGTTAGTATATAACCAAGGTTAACAACTAATGAACTGCGCAGGGCTTGGGGCGAGCAAGCGACTGGCTATACGATAGGCACACCACGCGTGGCTGATCATTACGCCCACTGACGGCACAGCGAAGACTTCACATAGCAGAGCATCAGTAGCACGACAAGCGAGCAGATTGCGAAAATGGAAATGGAGACAGGGAACGACGGAGGGAGTAGCAGTGGTACGATACACGCACGAACAAGTATCAATTGGTCACTTGCCTTCCAGTCAATCAAATTCCGAACTAGCTTGGTCGAAGTGGTAACGCAAGCTGTAGCGCAAGCGAATGAACAAAAGTCAGGACAACACGGACGAATCCAGGCTCTCGAGCAACTTGGCGACACCACTCCGGGAAACAGTGCGGAGAAAAGGTATGGAGTCGCAATGGCCCGTTCGGTTCAGGTATGACCAGCGATTCATAGCCGTCACTCACAGCAAGGTATGTTAACTGCTCCTTTATTTGTTGGCATTGCAAGTCCCCAGGCGAAACTGGACGCTCGAACTTCTTGACAAATGCTCAGAATTACCAAGCGTTTTTCCTTCGGGCCCGGTCGCTCGCCAATCCCACCGAAAGTCGTCTCGACAACACTAGAAAATTAGTTTCTCGAGATGGCCAAAAATTTAGAGGCCAGGGGCTCGATCGTGCCTGTAACTATAGTCACCGCGCGAAAGAAACAAGAGGTGTTAGATATGTTGACATGCATGGTTTCAGCTGCCTTTACACGTAGATCGCGCGATCTGCTGGCTTACATGGCGTTCATTATACGCATGGCCCGCCAAGCGTTACAGCGGCGTGTGTTGGTATAATTACGATCGCGCATTTCGCCTCAAAGCCGCAGCGTCGAACCATTGTTACGAACTTTGCCAAAAGTCCACGTGGCCTCACAAATAAACTTAACGAACTAGCTTACAGATGCAATTAATTATACATCCGGATCGCCGGAAAGTAAAGGGTATAAACATCTGTTAATAATAGACGAGTATCTCGTCAAAGAAGTCGGTCTAGGACGTGTGTCTCTTCCCTTCGGCTTATGCTCGAACCCTGAGGCGGGTGGTAGGCCCGTCGCACTTCTCCGGCGATTGATGGCTTTAAACAGAATTGCGCAAATACCCATACCTGCGGGGCCCATGGTAAAATAGTCGTCTAAATTAAATGTAAAAGTTCGCGAACGTCGTAACCATTCAAAGAGGTCAACTGAACTAGTAAAAACACCTGGTCAGCGTCACAACGGCCTTTGGCAATCGCTTATAACGAACTGTACCCCATTGTGCTCACATGCCATATTTGGGATAGGGAGTGGTCTCGTAAATGCGTTCAGTTCCTGTGCGACAAAGAGAGCGTAGTTTCTGTCATCACGTCCGGCAAAATATGACAAGATAATGCACCGCATTCGCGCAATTTTTCTCGTGTCTGCGCGACACAACTTCAAACCGATGGCTACATATGTGCCGTAAAACTAATGTGGTGGCTGATGCTTCGTCTCGTTTTAACATGCAGGCTTCCAGCCGACTAGCACAGCAAGCCAACCCGACATCCGTGAACACACCTCACGATTGGCTAGCGCGGCTGACATTGCAGCTCTGACAAATAGAACAAGGGAGTTGATGTGCCAAGGTCTGGCTGGGTCAACTCGGCGAACATATTCGACTGCTCAACGCAGATTCTTAGAGTTTTGTCACTGGAGCCAGTCGGTGAACAAGAATGGTTCCCCTCTGCCCGCAAGCGAGTGGACATTAATGACTTGTGCATCGCACCTTTCGCGCGTATTAAAAGCTGAGTCAATTAAAGTATCTTTAGCAGGCTTTGCACATCGAACATGGTTTGGCCAATCCTGTGAGCAATTGTCTACGACGACAAGGCGTCTTAAGGGGAATAAAGCCCAAGGTGGGGCTACCCGGCAGCGTCTCCCGGTCACATTTGAGATTTTAGAAAGATTTTATCCGCCTCTAGACCTGAACAAATATATACATACTCTACTTTGGGTAGCGTGCTGCACAGCATTGTAAAGTTGTTTTTCTTTGCGCTCTGGGGAAATTACTACAAGCTCCAATAAATTCGACTCACCAATGCATCTTGCGCTAAGTGACATTAAGGTCGACAGCAAGTATAACCCCAGACGGGCATCCTAGCAAACTAAGCGCAAATCCCAGACTGGCATTTCTAGCAAACTGGGTGCAGTCCCAGACTGGCATTCTAGCGGTGCATTCCCAAAATGGCATTTCTAGCAAACTGGGTGCAGTCCCAGACTGGCATTCTAGCGGTGCATTCCCAAAATGGCATTTCTAGCAAACTGGGTGCAGTCCCAGACTGGCATTCTAGCGGTGCATTCCCAAAATGGCATTCTAGCAAACTGGGTGCAGTCCCAGACTGGCATTTCTAGCAAACTGGGTGCATTCCCAAAATAGCATTCTAGCATACTGGGTGCAGTCCCAGACCAGCATTTCTAGCAAACTGGGTGCATTCCCAAAATGGCATTTCTAGCAAACTGGGTGCCGTCCCAGACTGGCATTTCTAGCAAACTGGGTGCAGTCCCAGACTGGCATTCTAGCAAACTGGGTGCAGTCCATGGCATTCTAGCAAACTGGGTGCATTCCCAAAATGGCATTCTAGCATACTGGGTGCAGTCCCAGACTGGCATTTCTAGCAAACTGGGTGCATTCCCAAAATGGCATTCTAGCAAACTGGGTGCAGTCCCAAAATGGCATTCTAGCAAACTGGGTGCAGTCCCAGACTGGCATTTCTAGCAAACTGGGTGCAGTCCCAGACTGGCATTTCTAGCAAACTGGGCGCAGTCCCAGACTGGCATTTCTAGCAAACTGGGTACATTCCCAAAATGGCATTCTAGCATACTGGGTGCAGTCCCAGACTGGCATTCTAGCATACTGGGTGCAGTCCCAGACTGGCATTCTAGCAAACTGGGTGCAGTCCCAGACTGGCATTTCTAGCAAACTGGGGGCATTCCAAAAATGGCATTCTAGCATACTGGGTGCAGTCCCAGACTGGCATTTCTAGCAAACTGGGTGCAGTCCCAGACTGGCATTCTAGCATACTGGGTCCAGTCCCAGACTGGCATTTCTAGCAAACTGGGTGCAGTCCCAGACTGGCATTCTAGCATACTGGGTGCAGTCCCAGACTGGCAGCTCTAGCATACTGGGTGCAGTCCCAGACTGGCATTCTAGCAAACTGGGTGCAGCCCCAGAATGGCATTTCTAGCATACTGGGTGCCAGCACCAGATTGGCATTCACTGGGTGCAGTCCGAGATTGGCATTCACTTACCAATTGTATATAAGAACACCTACAGAAATTTTAGACTATGGCAAAAAAAAAAAAAAAAATAATAATAATAATAATAATAATAATAAATAAATAATTTTTTGTCTGCTTGTCATTGGGCATATTATCATATGGGCACTATTACACATTATTGGGTGCAACCCCCCCCCCCCTGATCGGTAGTCATGTCCCAAATTACATTCTCGCATATCATTAGTGCACACACTTCTGACACTAAAGCAAACTGGGTGCGTCCAAGACTACATCCAGTCCAAGACTACATCCATGCTGTTGCACTTACGTAGTGGCATTCTAGCAAACCGGTTGCAGCTGCAGACTGCATTCTCGCACACTGTTTTACGCACTTACTGGCATTCTAACAAACTGGGTACAACCCCAAATTGACAGTGCAGCACACTGGGTGCGACTCCAGATTGGCAGTCACTAGGCGCAGTCCCAGATCGGCAATATGCACTGGGTGAAATCCCAGATTAGCAATATTCACTGGGTGCAGTTCCAGATTGGCATTATTCACTGGGTACAGTCCCAGATTGGCAATATTCACTGGGTGCAGTCCCAGATTGGCAATACTCACTGGGTGCAGTCCCAGATTGGCAACATTCACTGGGTGCAGTCCCAGAGTGGCAATAGTCACTGGGTGCAGTCCCAGATTGGCAATATTCACTGGGTGCAGTCCCAGACGGGCAATATTCACTGGGTGCAGTCCCAGATTGGCAATATTCACTGGGTGCAGTCCCAGATTGGCAATATTCACTGGGTGCAGTCCCAGATTGGCAATACGCAATGGGTGCAGTCCCAGATTGGCAACATTCACTGGGTGCAGTCCCAGATTGGCAATATTCACTGGGTGCAGTCCCAGATTGGCAATATTCACTGGGTGCAGTCCCAGATTGGCAATACTCACTGGGTGCAGTCCCAGATTGGCAATATTCACTGGGTGCAGTCCCAGATTGGCAATACTCACTGGGTGCAGTCCCAGATCGGCAATATTCACTGGGTGCAGTCCCAGATTGGCAATATTCACTTGGTGCAGTCCCAGATTAGCAATATTCACTGGGTGCAGTCCCAGATTGGCAATATTCACTGGGTGCAGTCCCAGATTGGCAATATTCACTGGGTGCAGTCCCAGATTGGCAATACTCACTTGGTGCAGTCCCAGATTGGCAACATTCACTGGGTGCAGTCCCAGATTGGCAATATTCACTGGGTGCAGTCCCAGATCGGCAATATTCACTGGGGAGTCCCAGATTGGCAATATTCACTGGGTGCAGTCCCAGATTGGCAATATTCACTGGGTGCAGTCCCAGATTGGCAATATTCACTGGGTGCAGTCCCAGATTGGCAATACTCACTGGGTGCAGTCCCAGATCGGCAATATTCACTGGGTGCAGTCCCAGATTGGCAATATTCACTGGGTGCAGTCCCAGATTAGCAATATTCACTGGGTGCAGTCCCAGATTGGCAATATTCACTGGGTGCAGTCCCAGATTGGCAATATTCACTGGGTGCAGTCCCAGATTGGCAATACTCACTGGGTGCAGTCCCAGATTGGCAATATTCACTGGGTGCAGTCCCAGATTAGCAATATTCACTGGGTGCAGTCCCAGATTGGCAATATTCACGGGGTGCAGTCCCAGATTGACAATATTCACCTGCAGTAACAGTGGTATCAGTGGTTTGGTGCAGTTGAGGGGATCACGGGAATATATTACTTGGATGGGTGATATACATATAGGATATATCACTTTTGGTGGTCAGGTCAAGATTGGAGATCACAACAGGGCATCCCGACCTGAATCCAAGTAATAACAAGAGCCTGGTAAGTCGGTGTACCCCCGTCTGCACCTAACCAACCATACGGGTAAGTAAAGTGAATGCAGGTGTTAAATGAGGTTAGTATATAACCAAGGTTAACAACTAATGAACTGCGCAGGGCTTGGGGCGAGCAAGCGACTGGCTATACGATAGGCACACCACGCGTGGCTGATCATTACGCCCACTGACGGCACAGCGAAGACTTCACATAGCAGAGCATCAGTAGCACGACAAGCGAGCAGATTGCGAAAATGCCCACCATCCCTCCCTGTAATCAAAAGCCATTTCCACCGATAAAAATCGGTGTGATAGGTGTAGACGGTGGTGGTCAGGTCAAGATTGGAGATCACAACAGGGCATCCCGACCTGAATCCAAGTAATAACAAGAGCCTGGTAAGTCGGTGTACCCCCCGTCTGCACCTAACCAACCATACGGGTAAGTAAAGTGAATGCAGGTGTTAACTAGTAAGTTTCATTCTAAGGATTTATAGTGAAGGAACATTTCGAGTGTTGAAATATATACATTTTAAGACCAAACTGGGACCAGTTGCGAAAAATGCCATATCAAGGCCTTCCGGCTGGAATTGAACGAGTGCTTATATAGTGGTGGTAAAGCCGGGAGAAGATTTGGGTATATTACAAGTAATATTAAGCATTTTAGTGAAAAAAAAATATATAGTCATCGATATAATAGTTGAGAAAAATAGAGTTGCGTGGGAGACTGGAACTAGCGTACATGACCGCGTAAGGTGACTGAAACTGTACAAAATCACAGCTCCATGTCCGCCATGTTCGGCTTTACTTTTTTCCCGGCCAAAGACCAGAACATATAGTTCTCGAGTTATACATAGAGCTCACTGTTACGAGTTTGCCACTGGGCATCACGAGGAAAAACTCGTACACAACGCATTCGTCCACGACTTTGAACCGAGAACTTGAATGAAATGACACAGCCAAAATTCCGTGTTAGTGTATAAGGTCAGTTCATGAAAAATTCAAAATTTAAGTCGTCGGAGTATAAAGTTGCAGCACACAGAAATAACTCTTGTCTATTCGCCATGTTTGTTTATTGACTCGCATAGTCGAATAGCAGCCTAATTACCTGAAAAAGTGCCCGAATTTTCCGAAATAAAATTCAGTTCGGGGCAATTGCCCCCTGATCTCTGCCTACTACGCCTATGTTGACTCGTAATCTATCTAAACATTGCGTAATTGACAATAATGGGGGAGTCAACCAGGCTACTTCGCGGGAAAACTTGTACTTCGTACTGAATCTAAACTTCCCTAATAACATTCTGAACATGACCGAAAAAAGATGGAGAATGTTCGTAAAATAATTTTGAAAAAAGGGTACGTTTGCGATATTCCGGGAGGTCGAAGCCTCCATCTTTTAGTAACCGCCAAGGAAGTCCATTAACAAAACGATTTGTTACTTATAATCCTGCTGATGAATTGGGATAACAGCTGTTTTCGATTTAATATCAGGGCCGTACACTTGCCGAGGAGCTTCAGTGTTGACAGTAATCTCTCTTGAAGATTATATCTAAATTAATTTAATTCCTAGTGCTACTGAACGAAAAGTTGTTGACTCGAAAGGCATTTGAATTATCCTACCATATAGCAACGCAAGGAAAAAGTCGATGGACGATCGGGCAGAAATGGCGTCGAACTGGCCAGAGGCTCAGAGCAGTGCACTAGCATCGCCCGGCATTGCCCCCATACCAGATAGAAAGGCAAGCATTTGTTGTTTGACAATCAGGAATTTATTAAATTTCATATATATACATATATATACATATATTTTTTTAGGTAATATTTGGCATTTAATTCGATCAAACTACATGTTGAAAGGATTTATGGTGAAGGAAAATTTCGAGTGTTGGAATACATACATTTTAAGACCAAACCGGGACCAGTTGCGAAAAATGCAACTTCAAGGCCTTCCGGCTGGAATGGAACCTGCGACCCTGCGATGCTAGTGCAGTGCTCTGACCACTGAGCTACGGAAGCCGTTGCCGAGAGCCTAGTCACGAGTTTCGCAACTGGTCCCCGTTTGGTTTTAAAATGTATGTATTCCAACACTCGAAATTTTCCTTCACCATAAATCCTTTCAACATGTAGTTTGATCGAGTGAAATGCCAAATATTATCTATCTATCTATCTATCTATCTATCTATCTATCTATCTATCTATCTATCTATCTATCTATCTATCTATCTATCTATCTATCTATCTATCTATCTATCTATCTATCTATCTATCTATCTATCTATCTATCTATCTATCTATCTATCTATCTATCTATCTATCTATCTATCTATCTATCTATCTATCTATCTATCTATCTATCTATCTATCTATCTATCTATCTATCTATCTATCTATCTATCTATCTATCTATCTATCTATCTATCTATCTATCTATATATATATATAATATATATATATATTATAATATATATATATATATATATATATATATATATATAAGTAGAATATATATATATATATATATATATATATATATATAATATATATATATATTATATATATATATATATATATATATATATATATATATAAATATATATATATATATATATATAATAGTTCTTGTAAGAACTATTTACCATTTCACCATGGTTTCGACGTATTTTAAAGCTTTGTTCATATTATATATATAAAGTTCGGATGCTAACCAAAATTTCAAAATTGATAGCGATACTAAAAGGTTGGTGTACTGCTGAAATAGGCATGTATTTCAGAATCATCCTCAAATCAACATTAATGACTCTGAATCGAAACGCTACATCCTTGATGTATACAGTATACTTCTAAAACAAATACTGCAATCTCATTGGCAGCTGTCGAATATATAGCGAGTGACGTGAAGGCCTGGTTTTCCCACCACAAAACAATGCTTCGGCTTCGCTTTTCGTCAATAATAAAAACAAAATAAAATAACACAATCATTTCTCCTTTCCAATTTTTATTTGGAAACTAGTAACCTAGAAACAACAGACACCCGCCGCTCGCCCCCCTTTCAGCCATGGTAATCACGCAGAAAATTTATGCGCGAAAACGTCAAACCGTTTTATTGTCACGAATTAAACATCCAACGACAAATCGACAACATATTAAATTCATGCAATACAATATAACAAAACATAAATATATATATATAATATACATATAAATATATATATATAATATAATATATATATATATATATAAATATATATATATATATATAAATATATATATATATATATATAAAATATATATAATAATATATATAATATATTATATATATAAATATATATATTATAAAAATATATATTATATATATAAATATATATATATATTATATATATAAATATATATATATATATATATATTTGTAATATATATATATAATTTGGTCTTACTCTGATGAAGGGCTCCGCTCGAAACGTCAGTATCTCGTCACTAAATTCTTGGCAGTTTACCACCTTTTCACTTTGCTATATATATATATATAATAAATATAATATATATAATATATATATATATATATATATATATATATATATATATATATATATATATATATATATATATAATATATATATATATATATATATATATATATATATATATATATATATATATAATAGTGCATGGGATGCAAACGTTTCGCCGTGCGATAGTTTTGTCAGAGATTGAAACGCCGTGTAAACGTATCGTTTACCTCGTATGCACGATTTCTGCAGTTCGGTACCAGCATTCTAAATTTCTAGTATTTTTAATTCGATTTCTCTAAGGCAGACCGCAGACATTGTGCCTATCTCGTAAAACATGTATAAATTCAATGCGATTTTCGCGACACTTGCGGCGCTTCGTAATTATATGTAATTGAAACGAAACACATGAAAAATTTACGCGACGCCATATCCCGGGGATACGATGCACGACTCTGCATCCAAGAAAACATATAACTACTGAGATTATTTAACAACCAGTGGTTATACTTATGAGAAAACTGACTCGTATAACGGGACATTTGATACGTACTTTGTGTCATAATTTCGTTTTTAACCCGCATGTCTGCGGGTAAAACGAAATTAAACTGCTGAAAAGTTTGACGTATAAATATACGAAACAATTAATAAGTTGGACGTTTTTAATGAGGCGGTCATCCCACTTCAGTTGGATCTACCTGAACGACCCCTTTTGATGTACCGAATGAATCCACTTCACAAGCTCGTGGTTCTCTTGACTTTCATGCTTTTTCTATATTCTAAAGTCCAACCAGCGTCGAGTCTCCATGCTGTATCGCGAAAGTCTTATTTTTAATTATGATTGTTTATCAGTGTTTGCAGTGTCAATATCGCTACCGGATCAAGCTGATACTGAATGCAATATACTGAGAAGGCTCTTGTCCATGTTGAAAATGATAGTGTTGTAAGGATTTCCTTATCAAACTCCGTCTATACATTTACTGTTTTGACCACTGCAAGTCCGGGACATATAATTGACTGGCGTATAAACAATTAACTAATCTCCGCAAAAGACTAAACTCTGAATCAATAAATAGGAAATGATGCACGAACAACGAGTGGTGTATACGCCGAATTGTCTGTTACTACATCTAGACACTGACTGTTTCGAGCGAAACACTGACTGTTTCGACCGAAACCCCGAAGCCTTCGCGGGCGAAGCATAATTAGTGATATAACCGGACTCAAATCATAACCGCAAACTCGGTTATTAGAAACAGATGAAGGACTTACGCGTACAGCTTATTCCGTGTAAACAGTAACGTAGATTAACCCTTAAATACGAAGATTATATTCAGGGTCCAGCATTTTAGCCGCATATTATCTTGGCCATTAAAGCGAACACAAATAGGTTGATGGAGAATCGAAAACGTAAGCTGATATTCATTAACATTTGTTCGTATCAGCTTTTATATTTGAAGCGTATTCATAAGTAATTTTTTTTGTCGATCTCAATCGTGACAACATCCAAGATTAAAAATGCTTAGCTCTTATCTTAGCTAAGTTGCGCTTTCCGCCCAGTTTAACCGAAAGACAATGTCCACGAACAAACATTTTACAACACATAAGATAGCACCTGTATTGCGAGTTGAACAAATGTGCATTAGTATATTTACAATAAATGTACTACAGTCAACAAACCAGACACTGACCTTGTAGAAGAGCGTTGCAGAAGACCAATAGAAAAGTTGTCGTTCTCATCTTGAAAAGAAAAGGTTGAGAGAGTAGATCGTGAGTTGGTACAAGTTCGCCAGTAAGTCGACGTACTTTCGACTGCCAACGCTTTCAGGGCAGATTCTCATAGATATTGTTTATTACTGGCAAACCGAGATATTTTTCGCGGTAGGACGTAACAAACCGAAACAGATTGCAAAGCGTCTGAGGCCATGGGATTGGCTGAAAGGTTTGTTTTGGGTGTAACGCGCAGGCTCTTATAAAAATAATCGGAAGACCGTTTATTGATTCACTCAAAAGAAAAATAGTCATGCGCCGGATGTTGAATGTTGATATTGCTGGCGTCAAGTTAACGTGTGTTTTGGTATCACGCTTACTCGTGATTTCCGGGGGCGTAGACGGCTCAATATTAAAGTTACTACAGTCGACTCCAAACCTTCAAGGGAAATAGAAAAGGTTCGAGTTAGCGCGAGGTTAGAGTTAGCGAGGGTTCGAGTTAGCGAGGGTTCGAGTAAGCGAGGGTTCGAGTTATCGGGAGTCGACTGTAACTCATATTTGGAACTCGCTGATAAAAACATAACTTGGCAACATATAGTGATGCTTACCAAATATTTATTTGATATTTTATTATACGCATGAAAAAAATACTACATACTGATTCTTCGAGAGGACTGCAATTATTTCGTTATTGTACTACGGAGAGTGCAATTACCATGGCTGCGTACTCAAAATGGCTGCCATTTTTATTTGATTTATTTTGAATCATTTCCTCGGGCTTTGTTTATGCTAGTAATTGAACATTATATAAAGTGGGACTACGATGAAAATTCACCCCCGTTTTTAGAGTTTCTTTAGCATAGAATAGTATTTCAGGATCGAAAGTGATAATCGATGTAAAAAAACCTGAAAAATGGTATTTTAAAGTACGTATTTTGGGCTCTGAGATCACTACTATTTATGCCCTCATTCGTGTTCCAAGTGAGCCCGCAATTTCAAAAGGTAATATTGTTTGTGACATCAGACTCTCAATGCTACGCCTGGATTTCAGTCGAGGTTACTTGTTTTCTTCGAGAAGCAGATGAAATGTCCAGCCTTTCAGACAAATAATTTGAAAAGAGGACCTTGATCACTATGGATTTACTTGGAAGAATTAGCCATGCGGAGTCTTCGTGTCACTTCCTTACGCTGGTCAGGAATTGGAACATGATCGATTAATGGCGGATATAACTCCAGATTCGGAGTCAGAAAAATAATACTTGCCATCGTCGAATCGCAAAACGGTTTCGACCGAGTAATATTTAGCAGCAATGGTTAATAAATACGTAAAATATCGATAGGTAAAAATTTGATCGAGTACCATTTTAAAATGAATGCAGAGAACATTTGGAGAGAAACATTTCCATTCTTCCTAATTACGGAAATGACGTTATACAGGCTTGAATTAATACGCAGCGTGGACTTGTTATTCGCGCTCATTTACAGTAGATAAAGTTGACTTTTTTTGTTGTGTTAGTTGTCATTTTCAAGTAATTTCCTTTCGAAAAAAATTAATTGGCTTCTGTGAACGAGCATTCTGAGTTATTTTTTGTGGTTTTATAGCTAACATGCAAATCTTCAGACGATAAGAAACGTTTTGAGACAAACAAGTAATTATATGATTTTGCTCGTGCAATTACACTGCTCGATTTACGCTGCTCGTCATCTTAAATAATTGCGCAATTTTTATCACTCGTACTGTAAA